>JZLH01S0270958.1:5031-24480 GCA_001188425.1 Eucidaris tribuloides
AAATCGTGGGGGGGGGGACATGTCCCCCTGCCCCCTGGGTTTGCGCCCCTGCCAATTATGTCTTTGAAACTCCTGTACAGATCGGCGCTTGGAATCCGGGGGAGGGGAAGGGAGCTAGGGAATGCAGCCCTTGAGAAAATTTGGGAGATCATTCAATAGAGGAATGATTGCATTTTCTGTTATGTTACGTGGGTTCCAGTTTCTTATTCAATTTACCTGTTTTGCACAAACAGGCAAATGTAGCAAAGGATCAACTTTAAAAATCCATTTTCTTCTTCTTCTTAATTCTTCTTCTTCTTCTTCTTCTTCTCAGTCTTATTTCTGCCTCCACGGCCTATTAAAAATACGTAGGCCAATATCAATTTTACCGTGAGCCAAATCAACAATAGAGGGGGATATATTATTTTAGAAAAACAGTAAAAATCCCGTCATTTTAATAAGTTTGGAAAAATAGAGGGTCCGCTGCGCCCCCCCCCCCCGTCGGTGCCGCCTCTGGCCCTACTTCAGGACAAGAAACCTGTCCCTCCCGCCCCCCCCCCGAACTGTTCCTAATGTGATTAAAAACTGCATTTAGAAATCATAATCCAAACTTTTGTCCATGACTGTATTCTGGGGCTGGTCGCTTCGCTTCGTTGCACGGTAGTAAATTTCCCTTTGGCCGTGAACAGGTTTTCGTCATTTTTTCCTTGGTTGTCGCCTGTTTGGCCGTGACACTTGCCCCCATATTGGGGAGGGGGGGGGGGGGAAGCGGGCAAACATATTGATTTGGCCCCAATAATTTTGACAACTTAAAACAAATTCATCAAACATAATGCCCCTAGGCATAAAAGCAGTGCAATAAAGGTACAACAAAAATATATTAAACTTTACGTAAATATACTACTTAACATACACAATTTTAAATTTTTGATTTTTTTTTTTTTGCTTTTGCCCCCAATCCTAAAAATGTACCGACTCCCCTGGAAATGTGTAGAAAATTAGAATTTATTCTCTTTTGGTATGAATGTTGAAAATCTGTATTCGTTTCTGTGAACAAGTGGGATACTGTGTTTAGCAAAATTTCCACAAACGATTGCATATCCCAATTCAAACAAGGTTTTCATCCTTGATTCAAATATGAATTTAGACAGATTAATGCTGAATATAAAATAAAAAGATGTGTCATGAAAAAAATCACGTCTCATCTGCCTAATCTGAAACAAATTAGGAGTTCTCAGACCGGAATTTTGTATGCATTTATTCCAATCATGTATTCGTGTATGTTCGTTACTTTATTAATTAATAAAATTAATTAATTGATTGATTGATTGATTTCATTTACTTACAATGCATTTTGGATTTGACCTCGGTGTGTATACTATGCGTGTTCCCTCTCCAGGTTTGCTCCCAATAGACCACCGTACCGTTGCCCGAAGTTATGTGCTTGTCGAAATTCCGTAACTCGGCGTCGAGTTGCTAGGCTTGATAGGAAGATTGATTTCACGATCTTGATCTTAGTTTTGCATGCAGAATTTCTTGTAGATCAGAGTCGTATTCGTTGTAAACCGTGTTCGACATGACTGCAGACAGCAGATAACACAGCTAGTTGACGTCGTAAGTTTGACACTGAAGGTTGTCTTTTGGAACTTGTGAATTAAAAGTCGTGAGTGGACTGGAGGCTGAGCTTTCGGCACGCTCGGCAGCCAAACGCCGAAACGGCCCGCTGGTGCAGCGGTGGAGCTGGACCTGGAGACTGCGTCACGTTAGGGGGCGGGCGCTGCAGTTCACTCAGACCAGGGCAGGGGGCTCATTTAATATAATTTATCATCTGTTGTTTTTGTCACTTTGTACTAAATTTTACTTGTTTATGTTTATTTGTATCCATGAATGGAGCATGCATGATTGATAGTGATTGATTGCTGGATGAATTTAGATTAGACTTTCTAATACGTAGGCGTAGCTTGCATCGCCGCCATCAGCCACACATGGGGACAGCTCCATACTTTTGTGTACAAAGTAATGGATGGCCTAGCTTATGCAGGTTTGGCACAGAAAACTGCTCTGAAATTCAGCCTTTTACAATACTCTACTGAAATATTGTTTTGATATGGCTAGTCTATTATCTGTTCTGGTTCTGGTTCTGGTGGTATAACTGCCATAAACTCCTCGACGGGATGTGACAATGGCAGGCGCCATATGTCGACTGAGACATTACTTAATATTAATTTTGAAAAGGGACTATTGTTTGATGATTTATCCGATATCAATTTGGTTTTAACCGGTTTCTAAATATGGTCGATGGAGAAGCATCTCTAACCGTGGACGTAGGCAATTCATCGGTAGAATGTATCGTGGTAGTAACGATATATGTAACAGTCCTTGCCCACGAGGGGTTGTTGTAACGAGATTGAAGATTGTTTCAGCGTGTGACCCCCCTGATGCGTGTTGGACTGGTATGAATCGTATTAATTGCGATGAGCCTATGGATGGCATTTTATAAATTAAAGTTAATCGTTGAGCCGCTCTTGCTGTGGATAAGAGTGTTGCCATTTGAGTAAGAGATCATATCTGGAAACACTAGCACTCGTCTCTCGTTGTATTAACACGAAATCTGGCGACGCCGTTGTATCCCTCCAGATTGATTTAATGTATTCCTTTTGGTGTGTGGTCTCAGATTGATGAGCAGATATCAGTCGAGGTCTGACTAGTGTTTTGTAGGCAATTGCTTTAACATCCGGTAGCGAAAGAAGAAAAGAAAAGCACTATACAAATTTCTGCGACAAGGCAGGATCTGGGTTTGTTTGAAGAAACAGTTTGGAATATGATTTGACCAGGTAAGTTACTTGTTCAGTTCCACCCGAGTATGTTATGTTTGATTACTGTTTCCAGAACAGAGTCCTCCCATATTGAACTGTGAGTCAACTATGATGTTCTTCTGTGAGTAATATGCATTGCATAACATTTTGTCTTGTTGAATTTCAATCTGCAGCGTTGTTCCCTATGAAACAAAGACGAGCAACATTATATGTTGCTCGAGTTAAACATTATATGTTATGAAAAATAAAGAATCAACATTTCAGAAGTCTGTTTTAATTTTTCTAACATGTGGGCCCCACATTTAAATTTTGCAAATGCAATTTTATAAAGTTGCATTTGCATTCAATTCACACAGTGCAAACTTTGTTCGTTTTTTCCAGTAGAGGGCGTATGTGGTCCATATAGCTTTGCTTAGGACCACATACACAGTAGGTGTGCCATCAGCGAAGAAATCGCGTACGAGACCCGAGGAACACTTTTCGGCGAGTTCTTCGCGGTTTTAACTATTTTGACGACGTATTAAGGATGGAATCAGGATTGGCATGACCGAGGTGGGCTAGTAGGAGTGATTTTTCACTCTCGTAAGTGTTAGGAATGGTGTAAAATCGGACATTTCCCTCCGTTCGGGAGTCGACAGATCGTGTTGACTCTGAGGTAGAAAGTCCAGTGTACACGAAACGGCATAGCATTCGGACTCTGTACGCGGGCCTATACCATAGGTACATGAAAATACCTGTCAAGATTGTCTGATAACTGCTGAAAAACGACTACGGACTTGATACAGAGGTCGAAGCCTTCGGTCTATACTACATGTAATTCAATGCAATTGCAATAAAATCGTGAATTGTTGTCGTGGAGCAAAATTGCAAAAAGATAAAATATAAAAATCTGACAGACTGACAGTCTGTAAATTAAATATGGAAAATTTATGACAGACTCTTGGTGGAGATGTACAGTTACAGCTGCTGTGAGTATGTGTTCATTTACTTTTGGACAGTCTGGTTGAGCTCCAGCTTGGTAAGGAGGGGGGGGGGGTCAGTGGGTATTGTACCAATTATTGTGATAACAACACAAATCGTCTGAACACTGTTGCCGCAACTTATATGTAAGAAACTTTTATTTATGTGCAACCAGTATCTGAATTCTAAAAATTTGTATTTGCAGCTTCATCAACATTTTGTTGTTGAAGGTAAAATTTCACCTTATTTATTTTTCAATTTATACTTTATCGTACTTTCTTTTGTATTTCATGCTTCCTGTTCACTGACCAGCTGACGAAATCCGGCCTGTGATATCAAGATGTCAGCGATGCGCAATATGAACCCTGAGATCAAGCAGTATCTGCGGAGACACAAAGTTCCAGATGTCTATGAGGTAATCAGTTTTCAAATGAAAGCCAATCCATTGCATTATATGGTACATTGTAGTCTGTGACATTTCTAACTTTATCCTTTGTTGAATATTAACCCACTGGAGAGAGAGATATCTCAGGCAGAAGGGTTGTTTTATTGAAGTCAAATCGTCTCAATGGGTTGAAGCTGTATTGTAGTAGTTTTTTTGTTTTAGATCCTGGAGTATCAAGGATAAAATGATAATAATAATAATATTGATGATGATGATGATGATGATAATAATGATAATAATGATAATAATATCACTGTTCTTATATAGTGCGTAATACCCTTGACAGGGTATTATCAGAAAAAAGAAAATAGGACATTAAGGAAGAAGAAATTTACCGCATCTAGGTCAAACATTTTAATTACTAATGTTATTTAATAATACTGTACAAAGGTAGTAACAAATTGAGACAAAAATAAAGAAAAAAATAAAAGAGAATGGTGTATTTTACACACTTGGTCATTGACAGGTTCATGTGTGACTTATTTTCTTTGCTCAGGAAATTATACCTAGATACCTCCCAAACTAGGCTTGTTTACTTGAAAGTTGAATGGTACTAATGATCATAAATAGTTCTTAGAATTATGGAATGGGGTCTGGAAACATTTGGAGAACAGATGAAATAGGTCCTCAGATGTAAACAACGTAACCATATTCCCTATTTACCCAAAGCATAGTTACAAAATAGTATTTGTAGTTATTAACCAACATGGGCTTTACACCCTTAATGAATTAGAGTTTAGGACTCCTTTAACAAAGATCCTTGCATTTTTGCCCACATAATTTAACATTTACTTCCAGTATGTACTAGAAACCATTTTTGTGTGAGTAATTTCATTACATAAATATTATAATGATCCTGTATGGACATACACATGCGAATGTGAAGATTTCAATATTGCGGTCGTGTACCTTTTCCATTATTCACTTTTTATTTGTTGCCATTCTTTACATCAATTGATCATTGTCATTTGTCATGACTTCAGGCATTGCTGACTGGTCTTGCTGTGGTATGTCCTGAGGACCCTTATGAATACATCATAGAGAATCTCATTGAACTCCTCAGGAAGAGAGAAGAGGATCTCCATGGATTGGAAGCTTTGAAATGGTGAGGAAAAAAAGTATTTAAAACAAAAAATCATAATAAAACTTCAACAAACATTCCTACCCCCCCCCAAAAAAAATGGGGAAATAAGAGATAACCACAACCGTCCCTCCCCCCCCCCAAAAAAAAACAGGGTAAATGTCTCAAAATTCAGACACATGTTTACCAATCAAGCTCTGTTGCAGTGGCACAGCTGCAATAGCAATATTTTGTCAAGCAACCAAGATTGTGTTCTTTGCATTGTGGAAAATATTGTGTTCCCTTTATTATTACTTGATTGAAAATAGGACAATATTCCCATTCTGCTGTGACTGCATGTCTTTAAATCGTCGGTGACATTACGTACCGGCGAATCTTGTATATCAAACAAATCAAACATTAGCTGGTATGTGAAATCACTGACGGAATGTAGATATTACTCTCAAAACAGGTTACTAAGGTACATGTACATGTAACATTCAAGATATTAATACGAAACTGTAATTTTCTTCATGTCAATTGCAAATTTTTAATTTAAGTTTTGTGTTAGAATAATTTCACAAATCACAGGTATATCTAACAAACTGGATTTGCAGTTTGAGGTTAATACAGATAGTTCAAATGATTGTCAATATACAGAGCTGTACTATCCAGTTCTGTTGGTTTATAAAGAACACAATAAGTCCTCAATTACATTAAAGACACAAGCTATTTGTGGAACTTCAGTTTGAAAAACCGTCAAACTTTGATATCTGGGTTGCATAATAGTGCTTAAATGGACAAATAACATCCTAGCATACACAAGTATGGAAAGTTACTGTATGGTATGCAGCCACTGGCATGGTATGCACAAATAAACATCTCCTCCTGATTTATCACTCAGGCTGAGTGTAAAATAGACCTATAACACAGTAGTCTATGGGAGGAAATAAACAAGGTCAGAAGGTCGCGGTGGATACTATAGTTTTTCGCTCTTTTAAAGCACTAAATTATCACTTTGAAATACAAGTTTTTCAGGGCTTCATTTTTAGACCTTATCAAAGACACTTAGAACATTGATGATTATGTAGTTCAGATTTTTAAAATTGTGGCCATTGTAAACTTGTGGTTTCTTACCAATAAAAATAACAGATCTGAAATATTACAGGAGTGTTTTGAATTATGTACTCTCTGCTATGTGATACATTACTATGTGTTTCATTTGCAGGGACTCATTAGTACCACCTGAATGGAAGTCAACAAAGAAAATCTTTGGAGCTGCCTACCTGGATAACATCTATCTCCTGGATGAAGAGAATTTACATGTAAGATGAGTTTTAGCTTGGCAACTTCAGTCACCATCACTAATGATTTCCAACATCAGTTTGTCTAATCATGGTAGATACTTTGGAAATTTATTAGTTGAGAGTGAAATATTGCCTCAAATGCAAATTGTCACAATGTTTTGCTTTCCAGAAACGAACAGGATTCTTACTTGATATACATACTAACAATGGAGTAGAGATGGTAAAAGTAAATGTAGTAGTAGTTGATGTTCTGAATAGTAGAAGTAGTAGAAGTAGTAGTAGTAGTAGTGGTAGTAGAAGTAGTAGTAGTAGTAGTGGTAGTAGAAGTAGTAGTATTAGTATTAGTAGTAGTTGTAGAAGCGGGGTGATAGTGATAGTGCATGATTACTGAAACAATAGTAATAGAAGCAGATGAATTTTGGTTGACAGAAACATTGATATTATAGAGCAGTTTGTTAAACACGTCATCATGGTTAGCCTAAAGTGTGGTATGTTAGTCTGGTCGCTTCATTTCCAGATCAAATTCCATGAGAAGCCAGTAGAGTGGAGAACATCTAGGATTCCTATTGTGTAACCTGTTGCTTGTGATATGTACACGTAAAATGGACATTGACTCCTAATAGAAACAAGCAATTTCACAATGGTTATAGTAAAAGACCAGTAAACCTTTCTAGGAATAACCAGAATTAGCAATGATGGGACTATGACAGATGAACAGCATGTTTTAGGTGATACATGTCACTTGTGTCACCTGAAACCTCTTCCTCTTACAGTTTGATTCAATTGCATTTCATTGATCATGTTGTCTTCATTCTTATTCGACAACTACACTATGCGAACATCTGGAAATAATATTAAATGCAATTTTCCTGGAACAAGGAAAATTCCAGTACAGACTGTTAGAGTCGTGAAAAGTGGTGATAACCCATATTGGCTCTTGAATGGAATTTTGACCTGGGTTACATACATTTTATGAATATACATGTTTTATCATGAGTCCATACATACATGTTATGATTTTTTTCATCCAATTTCATATCCAACTTCATATCCAACTTCACATCCAATTCACATCTATTTTTTGCTAGCCATGGGAATGGATGGTAAGTATATTTCCAAGGAGTGTGGCTTGTTTTGCATGGCTGCTTATGGGGCTCAGTTGGTCACTGTGTCAAGCACTGATTGGCTTTCAGCATTTTGTTTTGAGTTTTGCTTTCTGAAATTTATTTATTTATTTTTTGTTTATACCTCCACTTTCTTCACTTAATCTTGATTTTTTCCACACTGCACACAGTTTGATGTTGAATTGAACACACAGTTTTGTGTGATGATTGCATTGAAGCAATTGCATAATATGTTCAGTGTTTTCCCGCATGAACTACTCCCCTCCCCTCACCCACCTCTCCCCTCCCCACCTTTCCCCTCCCCCACTTCTCCCCTATCCCACCTCTTCCAACCACATTCCCTCAAAAATGTTTTGCAGAATAATTGATTTCACATTCCCCTAGGTAAATCTCTCTCTTGTCCCCCCCCCCAAAAAAAAGGATGTGTGCTTACAGTAACCTAGTAAGTTGAAAGTTACACTTTTATGCACTCATCTTAATGTAAACATAATTGAAATAGCTTCAGCAAAATTTCATCAAGAATTGAGTATGTTAATTAGTTACCTCAATGCTTGTTCCCTCCCAATAACAGTGTAATGGTCTCGAAAAGATGTGTTAATCTTTTTTCTAGAGGTATCTTGAGTGTGGTATTGATTTAAATAGCCACCACTGTCACAGCTATAACATCAGTAACGACGTTAATTGCATATCCAGGGACATATCTTGAAAGTTTTGAAAGTTGAGCCTAATTCAGAAGTTTTTTGTTAGATTTCTGCAGCGTCCCTAAAAATTTGAAGAGAGGGTGTCAAGTTGGAAGGGGGAGCAGTATGTGTAGAGCCCTACACTCCATGATGAAGGAATATATAGTAAAAAAAGGATGGTGCCACTGCTAGCTTTTACAGTGAATTTTCTAGCACCAAAAGAGGAGGTATAGCCATTTGGTCAGGCCCCCTTCTCTCCCCAATACATTTTTAGGAACAATTTGAACAAGTCATATTTGTGTGTGTGTGTATTTTTTTTTTTGTACTTTTGTTGGGCTTTTTTCTATTCTTGTGTGGTAAGAATATGAGTGTTACATATGCTCAAAGGGGACAATAATTTACTTGGATTCTGTGGTCAATTTACAGATAACACCAATTAAACATAAACAAAATTGACATTGTTTCACATGTCAATAATACACACTGCTTTACTGCATGCGTAGTGCAGTGAGCCAAGTTAAATGAACATATTATGAACGTGTTTACTTGAGCTTTTCCTGACAGCCCATGAGATGTCATTGATTTAAAGAAGAACATCAAAACATTTCCTTTGCAGCATAAATTTGAGTGTACATGGATGTATTTTGACTTTCTGCTAGTACACGTACCATGAATATACTTTTGTAATTAAATAAATCATAATGGGATGAAATTGTGGTTATGGTAGAGAGTCAAGAGGAGCTAGAAATATTGTTTTGCAAATTTTGTATATTAAGAATTTAATGTTTTACATATATTTACTTACACAAGACATCAAGATTTTTGCATCATTATTTTACTAAAGAGATGTACATGAAACTCATGAATAGATACATTAGGGAATTGTCAGGTAGCAGATTTTCTGTATCATTATTCTGTTGTGCTTTTGGAAGTTATATTTTCAATCACTGGCATAGCCAGCTGGATGAAACACAATGAATAAGGGGGCCAGCTATTGTTTAAGAACAACAGTGGCCCTGCTAATGCATTGTGCTTAACTGGCTGGCTACACCAGTGTTTGCAAAATAACAGAACCAGTTGCCTTGAGTTGATTTTTTAAATCAAATTTTTATTTGAATTCTGCATAATAATGGAAATGTTTATCGTGCCAAATGGTACTTGAGGTTCATAATGTTAAAATGATTGACTAATGTTAATTTTATTAATAAAACTAACACACCTTGTGTGTTTCAACAGCTTGACACTGGTGTAAGAGTATTTTCAACCAAATGATGTGCATGCTGGAAATTAATACCCCAAGTTCTATTTATTTTTTAATGGATTTATTTGAAAATTAACAGTTAACCTTGGGGAAACAAATCAATTTCAAGTTCAACATATATAATGAGCAGTTCTTCTAACTTAACATATAATTTTGATTTGTTAATAAGGAATACTTATTTCTAATTACTTAATAGATCCACTGTTTTCCTTGTATTACTACTGAATGGTTAAGTTTGCTGTTTATTATCAATAAATTGATAATGCTGCTAACAGTATTTGAGATATGTATTGTAAAGTGGTAAGACATTCAATACTGGATATACATTGGTAGTGGTACTATATTTTGGACAATATCTGTGCTGTCTTTACTGTTCTTGTGTGTATTAACTACTTGTATCAAACATATATTTTCCATAAAGTGATGTCGGGCAAATAATTATTTGAAGTCTTCACATGTTTTTGATAAATAGAAGAAATTAGTCTAGCATTTGAAACATCTTATATAAGAAATAAACTTGTTTTTACCACAAGATTGAACAAAACATACATGTTATCTTGTGTTCTGAAAACTGATTGATTGAGTCATATTTGAATTTATTTACCACTTTCATTTTTTACTGACAGCCTAATCCAGAGTTATACCAAAGAGCGTATCAGTGCTACAACAACCGACTAGTCACCATGACGTTCAAGTAAGTCATTTGCATACTTTGCATTTTGGCACTTTTAGTGCTGTATTAATTCTACATCCCTCGGATATGTATTGTGAAGTAAAAGACAACTTAGTATGCTTAGTACATGTATATGATTTCAAGTTTGGCATTGGAATCTAGTGTTCATGTTTAACAAAAATCTGACGTATATGTGGTCTAATAGCAATAATTAATTGTCTTTCATAGTAGATCTTTCATGATTTCCAAAGTGATTAAAAACTTTGAAACAAGATTTGTGTCAGCGAAAAAAAATCAAACCGAAACATGGAAATGAATATTCTCAATATTCACTTGTACTACTGTACAGTATTTTTCTTTTTGTCAAAACAGCAGTCTGCAAAAATGAAACATTGGTGTCATATTCTTATTTTCTTTTCATGCGTCAGTAATACAATTGAAAATCATGTGTGTACCATTATTCTGTTCTTTGTTTTACTGAAATGATATATTTTGTGAAGTCAGTTTAGTGTACTTGAAATGAATCATTTCTTTCTCTCTTCTAGTGCATGGTTTTCATACCACATTCGTAAAAAGAGAAAACGGGAGTGGCTGGCTCGTAAGATGAAAGAGGCTGCTGAGTACTACGACTTAAGGAAGCAGCGAGTCCACTTCCAGCTCTGGTCAGACTGGCATCATTTCAGGATGAAACGACAAGAAAGTAGGTAGCTTATAATTGTCATAATTGTCATAAATGTGGACCAAAATTGGTCTAGGTTCAAATCTCATGAATAGCAGTTTGCTAGAGCAGGGCTCCACACTAACCTCTTTCATACATGCCCTTTGGGCAAGTGAAATTATCACTTTCAAATTTTTACTTGCCCGAATGAAAAATTTACTTGCCCCAAAATAGATAACAAAAACATTAAAAATGATTTCTCACCAAAGCTAATTATAGTAAGGTCTTTTTGTACCACTGGCACTGGAAGTTTGTTCGTCTAATTCTGGGAATTGCCAGTCCTGTGATTTATGAATTCACAGACACAGAGTCATAATATTAAGTACAACAGTTTGAACAAAATTAAAGATGAAATTCTGTATAAGTTGACTGAACACAATAGTTTATTTTGATCAGATTTCTGGACATAATTTGATTATTTCATGATCAAATTTTACTTGCCCAATTGAGCAAGTAAAGTTTAACATTTTGAGTTTTTACTTGCCCCGGGCAAGCGGGCAAGTGCTAGTGTCAAGCCCTGGCTAGAGTCTGCCATAATTGTGTTCACGTGTGTCATAGGCTCAGTGAGGTTTAGACCACAAGAGTAGCATTTATCTACTCATGGATGTGACTGCTTGGGGGTTGGGATGGGGGTTGGGGCAGTGGAGGAACTGAGCTATGACCTCTGTGATTAATCTGAGAGCCCTGCACATGTCACAGGACAATTGGCCTCGGATGACTCGGGGATACTTGTAAAAGTAAAAGTAAAAATAAGAGTGTGTCGCTTTTAGTGGATACCAAGTTAATACCACTTTGGATCTCATTTGGGTTCCAAGTTAAAACTCTCTGTCTCTCAGTGAGTACAAAGTTATAACCCTCTTACTTAAAGCAGACAATATATTCATAAAGATGAGTTTATATATTTTGTATCCAACTGTTCATGTGTGCATGTCTACTTATTTTTTTCATCATACAGTGGCATTCAATATCATCCAGAGAGCATACAACATCTCCCTGTCCAGACTGGTATTTGAAGCCTGGCATAATGTCATGCAGGAATCCCGTCGCACCAAGGAATATTTTGAGGTATGTCAACACTTCGACTCTTTGCTTTGTGCATTATGAATTATGAATAATGAATATGGATGGAGGTCACGGGCAGAAGCCAGAGCTATGGCAACTGATACGTCAGAATGGAGATGTTCAGTGGCGGCCCTATGTCACTAGGCATCTGGAGGATAGAGGATTGGAGGATCCCCCAATAAACAATGCATTTCAAATGTGTGCACTCGTGCATGTATGACTCTGTACTCAACAGAAAATAAATGTATTGCTAGTACTGGCGGGAAACGTGTGAATAGATGAAAGAACAGGAAATACATTGTTATCGTACAATTGAATAGGCACTATTTCTTTTTCATGCGGACTGTCGACAAGAGTCAATGCCAGTAAGCCAGCGGTGGTGACTGTGGTCGACCATAGCGAGTAAAGAGTTGAACTTGAAGAGCAAGCTGCCCAGTCTCCCTGGCTGAGTTTTCAGAAGATTCCCTGAAAATTCACTGATCTTCCCACATCCAGACTAGCAAATTTCAATACCTCCATGATGGATGACAGATTTTTATCCACTGTGGTGCATGTAATTTATGATTATCTTCCTGAATGCTGGTTAAAATCTGTTAAATAAAAATTGTGTATTTTGGCAGCTTTTGAAGAGCAATGTAAGTCAGGTAGTTTTCTTCATTCCATGTCTGCCCATGTACTTCTGAGAAGGTTTTTTGTTGTTGTAATACTACTGGTCTCCATTCAAATGTCAGGATAAAACCAGAGGACCCTGACTGTTACTTTGAAATATTTTTCTATTCCACTTTTTGTCGGATATCAATTTCATGACTTTTTCTGTATGATTTAATACAGAGGTGCCAGTTTTCAGGCCCTGACAATTAATTTTCAGGCCATATTTTAGGATTTGTAGTGTACAAAATGCTCATTTTAGTTGATTTCAGGCCTTTTCAGAAATTCTAACTGACATCCCTATTTAATAGTTTTGTGTTTCAATGAAAAATATTTGTGGTACAGTGTATTGAAGACCCAGAACTTATGATACAGTCATGACTCATTGTTTAAAGGATGGTACATGCTATTATTCCTTTGTTTGCAATTTGGCAGCGACTTGAAAGGGGTGAGTTGGATGGTGAGGAGGATACCCTGGGCCCCAGGGGAGAAGCGAGGGATGACATCTCCTTGCTACCGAGAAGAGTGGCTATCAAGGTCAGTTTCTCTTCCCTTACACTAGTAATCTACATAGTCTTTTGTGATTATTGACAATATACCATACAAGTCTTTATGAAGATGATTGAAAGAGTGAGTTTTAATACCAAATAAATTGCATTACATTAGGAAAAAATTTAATTAACCAAGATATAGACAATTGGGGCATTTTTTACACAAAAAAGTATGATCATGACTTGCCAGTAATTATCAGATAATACCATAAAATGCAATTGTAAAGTGTGATAAAGTCGTAGTATAGTGTGCATGTAAAGTGTACAAACTAACCCAAAGTGTGTGTGTTATATATGTCTGACTGGAAGTATGAATTTATTTGAGTGGATTCAGATTGTGTAGGGATTTTAAATCAGTATTTAAAAAAGTTCTACCACAGCTTACCTGGTTGCCATCATTATCTCCATGACACTGCTGCAAAACCTCCCTGATTCCATAGGAGTTTCTCCATAAATTGACTGAATATCAACTTCCCACATACCAACAAACAAAGTTTAAATACCTTTCTGAGTAATCAAAGATGTACCTCTTTTTGGTGGTACATGTAATTTATTAATAATGTCCTTGATTGGTTGTTTGAAATCTCCCTGAAACAAGTGGTTGATCTGTATGGAGGTTGTTTTGGGGGTAGCTTGAGGTGGAGAGGGAGGAGAAAAAGAAATGTGCACTGTGAGCAGCATGTTGGGCATTAAAGTCACAGGCTAACTATGACCACAGTTTAAAAATTTGTGAGCTACATTATCCTCCATGAGTGTTTGAGAAGGTCTGAAAATGAAGCCCTGAAAAAACTTACTCTGTATAGATCTAGGCTATTTTATTCTCCACCGGAGTGTAAATTGTTCATTTATGCATATCTTGCCAGTGGCAGCATAATTTTCCAAACTCTTATATTCTAGGGTTGTTTATTTGTCCATTTAAGAACTACTGTGCAGCTCAAATATCGCACTTTGACATTTTTTTTATAAACTGAAGCTCCACACTGTTAGCCGATGTCTTTCAACCTAGGTCTGTTCTGATTTCGTTCAGATTTTCAGTTATCTGGATCTGGTGGATCTCAGTCGATGTTCTCAGGTCTGCAGATCATGGAAGATGATTACTGGTACCAACTCACTTTGGAGCAGGGTAAGATGGTTCTAGGATACCTACCCCCTGGACAACCACTCCTTGGATAACCACCGCTATGATAACCACTCTCTAGGACTGTCCTAGGGGGTAGTTGTGTGGGTGAAGTTGCCCAAAGGTACTTGTCCTTAAGGGTGCATGTCGGAGTGAGAAGTTGTCTGGGAGGCACTGTAAAACACTATACCCCGCAACATGAAACTTTCGCCAATAGGAGCTGACGGCCATTTCGCGTACATGAAACTTTCCTGAATTACTGACCATGAAATAAATAGATATAAAGAAATATAAGTAAACTGCTAGGAAGAACTTTTGCGTGTTTTATTAATAAAATTCATCAGACCAATTTACAGAAAATATGGGATGTAGTGCCTCTGAAACACGTTTTATTAATGTAGAAGGTCATGGTTCGTATGGTGGGAACCCCTTTGCGTTAAGCACCGAAAAATTAGATTTGTCACTTCTTGCATTTAAACCAAATATAACAAAAAAGTACTTATCAGAAACCAACAAAAGTATAACATTTTCGTGGAATGCTTATACTTCAGAGAATCTCAACATCCAAGTCAATTGCTAACAGGGTGTGTAAAAAAAATTAAAGGGTAATATCACAAAAAACGTATAGTTTTGTGATATTGATGACAACTCATTACATTGTCAGTATTAAGTCATGGCTAAAAATTGATTTATATTGTGAAAAAGCACATCCTTTCAGCCTTTAAAAAAATGACTGGTTTTACTACTTTTTTGATTTCAGATGGTGACAGTAGTGACTAAAATATGTTAAAAATGTGTTGCGATTTGTTACAAAAACATTGAATTACACTAATTAAACAAACAATTTTATTAAACTAACTGAAATTTTAGAGATCAGATAGTAGATTATTGTTTAATAAATGGATCAGTAGAGTGTATTTAAAAATTTCAACCAAAATGTAGCACTGAAGTGAACATACTTGTGTGTCCTTACATGCAGTACTATCATGCTTCATAACGTCTACAAGTCAATGGCAAGCATAAGCTACCCCAGTCATTAATTAAGTAATTAATGACCTTGAAAACAATAAATGTCACTTTATTTTCTTAGAATTGTTAAATATAACATGTGCTTAGTTAGTCAGAAACTTTTCAAAACTCTGTGATAAATATCTGCTGCAAAAAAATAGTAAAAAGAAAAGAGTGTACATGAATTTGTAATTTTCCCATAGGGTTTGTACAGCTCCTCCACCGCTTATCTTCCACCGCTTATCCACCAGATTTACCATCGTTAACATATTTGCATTTTTCACTAATTAAACAAAGTGTCATACAAGATTGTTACTCAGATTACAAAAGCTGAGTAATTTTGCAGTAGAATGAGCCCAAATTCATCATAATTGGATAAAGAATAGCTCTGGGACAACAAGTTGAATGAAGAAAAGGACTAAAAAATGTAACACCACCAGGTATTTGGGGGTCCCACCATACAACACATGACCAGAAGTGCGTTGTGACCGTTGCAAGTGTCTGCCCACTATTTACATAATCTCGAGTCATTGACTTGTACAGTACACAGTCTTGTATCGGCCTTCAAAAACTTGTGTAACGCGTAGAGTTACATGAGGAAGATTCAACTCTATGGTGTAAGCTTTCGCGTGCATTTAACTTTCGCGAATCTCGGCTCCTCGCGAAATTTGCGAAAGTTAAATGCTTAACAAAATTTCTGGTTTTACAGTAGTTGTCCTTGAGGGTGGTTGCCTTAGGGGGTGGGTAGTTGTCCTAGAGGGTGGGTATCCTAAAACGTCAATTTTCACCAAATTATAAAAGCAATTTGTGGAAAATTTTCAAATATTTAGGACTATGTTTGGTATTCATGCTTGATTGTATATGTACATTGTTACTGCTACCAAGGATTTGAATAATAACTTCTGTCTCCATAAAGTTTTTTAGAAAAGCAAAAAGATGTTTGCAGCTATAGTAGCAATTACCTAATTTCTCATTATTTTTCAGGTGTATAAACTGTCAATATTCACATTTACAAACTACTCATCTTTTTGTTATTCTTATCACAGGTGGATTTGTCAAAGACAAAGAATGTGTGAGTACATTATAGTGATTAATTATTTAATCATATCTATATGTATATTAGTGTACAGAATTCAAAGTCTAATTCAAAGCATAGTTTGTCAAGTTCTTGCAAAATATTACTTTGATTCAATGTTGCAGTCAGATTTTGTTGCAGTATATATTTTTTTCTCGATATGCTTACTCTTTAAGTAAAGAACACTTTGTTTAACTGAGAAACAAGTGAAATGTACCTGATATGTCAAATATCAAAACCAATCTTCAGATTTTTATGAAGTTGGCAAATAACAAAGACACCAAATCACATGAATAATTATTTTGTATGTCCTTAGAAAACTGACAGTTGTTTAAATTCACTATTTCCAGTCTGGATTCTAGCCTTGTCCTTGATGATCTAAATGACATTGATTGATCTGTTTTCCTTACAGTGTTACTGATAATGTGGTCACCAGTCTGCTTCAGAACTATCGGCCCTACATCCTTCACCTTAACCTCCGTGGGTGCAGCATGCTGACAAAACCAAGCTTTAAAGCTGTAGGTAGGTACACATTTTAATTGAAATTATCCAAGAAACTTGTATCAATTCTGAAGCACATTACCGAACAAAAAAATTACCGTTTTAGATCTATCAGCAACTGTTACTGAATGATCATAAAACAAAGAATATCCAGGATCTCATTATTATAAATGGGGCCCAGAATTGATGCTGTCAATTAAGAGGTAGCATTGAGGTTGCTCCATCACTGTGGAGATTTGCAGTGATATGTGTAGAAGCATTATTTTTTTTTAGAGAAGACAAAAAGGACAGTTGTGTCACAAATGTGTAAATAAAACAGGATTTTTGTATAAAAATATTAAGCCTTTGCTATGATGGAGGAAGACGGGCAATTACCACATTATCCAAACTGAAAAACAGAAAATGCTTAATTCCAGGTTGAATAATATGAATATATAATCACAATAGAATTAATATTTTCTTCTGTTTCCTTTTTTCCAATAATTGAACAAACCTATAGATATTATGAATTAAAATTTTCAAGGGAGAAGTTATGTTCACATTTTATTCTAAGTGAAAAATATAATGTAAATTGAATGAGGCAATTTTTTTTTCTCAACTACAAAGTGGGAGTTTTGGCACAATTGCTTATAGAAGTTCTGTAATATTCTAAAGGCCACCAAATTGTCCAGAAGTACACAATAACAGCTCCCTGTAGTACCTTTGATGATATTATTGTCTCTGTGAACTGTTACTTCGTCATCAGGTCAGTGTCGTAACTTACAAGATCTGAACTTGTCAGAATGCCAGGGGTTAAATGATGACACCATGAAGCACGTGGCTGAGGGATGTCCTGTGCTGCTCTACCTAAACCTGTCTTTCACTAGCATCACTGATGCAACACTCAGGCTCATTGCGAGGTAAGATTTACTTATTATTATCATTTAAAATGAATATCACAGAGGAATTTTGTAATTCAAGTTTTTGTGTTTCTAGGTACAAGTGTATAACCCTTTTGTTAGCAAATTGTAGTATAAATTTTGTGAAGGTACTGAGATATGTAGATACTTTCTATGTGATTTGTGCAAGTATCTTTCCATTTACCAGCTGCTTGACTGTATGAGTAACTAAAAGATTAAGTGATTAATTGAAAGAGTGTGTGAGTAGGTCAGTCAGTCACTCAGTCGGTAAATGAATGGGTGCATGAATGAATTTACAATTTGATACTTTTTGAAAGTTGTGATTGATTATTTTGTTAATTATTTGATTGATTTAGTAATTGATTGACAGATTGATTAATTCATTCATTAGATTATTGAATTCTGGTAAATATTGTGAATTGATGAATTGATGAATGAATTGATGGATTCATTTCCTGAATAATTAATTGATTGAATCATTTGCTGATCTAGGAATTTATATCACTTTTTGAAAAATCAGAATACTGCCAAAAGTGAGCATTTGGTGTTATGTTTCCTGTTCTGTTCATAGGTGTTGTTGCAATCTGCAGTATCTCAGCCTGGCATACTGCAAACGGTTTAGTGACAAAGGTTTACAGTACCTAGGAACAGGAAGGGGCTGCAGAAAATTAGTCTATCTTGACCTGTCAGGATGCCCTCAGGTAAACACATAAGAATGCATGTAATGACTTAAGGGATTGTGTTTCAGATTTGCTCATCCCATTATGAGCTCACCTAGCAGTTAAGCTAAAGTCATTCATATTGGCTGTAAAATTATGTTCAAATGGATAAATAAACAGCCATGAATACAACAGTTTTGAAAATTATGCTGTTACTATCAAGATATCCACGAATGAATACTTCCTTGATAATAAATGTCAACCAGATGGTTTATTCAACACAACAGTCTATAGGATAGTGTATGGTAAAATCAGTCACTTATAGAATTTCACTGTTTTAAAACATTTAGTTATCATTTCTTTTAGGGCTTCTTTTTTACACCACACTGGAGACATTAATAACATGTTGGTCCATGTAGTAGTAGTAATCCAGATTTTAAATTCTTTTTGTCCCCGTTACAGGGGTGGCCGGATTCACCCCACAATGTGAGGATTTAATGGAGCAAAATTTTTATGACCGGATGCCCTTCCTGCAGAGTCGTTGGCACGTTTCAGGAATGTATTGGAGGGGCAGAGCATTGTGCATGAGCAATACTCCTGCCCTCCAATGCTTTGTATTCCTCAAACGTGCCGACACCCCTGCCTTCCTGACACCAACCACAGGTTTTGTTGATGGGCCTACCCTTTTGTTAACTAAGACCATCACGCAAGGCATTAAAATTAAATTAAAAGTGCTGGATGGCTGCCATTGGCTCTCCAGAGCTGGCACCCTTATAGGTACATTTTCTTTTTAGTTCTACCAGGGTACCCAGCTACCCTCCTTATTGGATTTCCCCAGAAATCTGATGGAGGTGAATGTTTAGCCGTGGACAACCTGGCCTATGTAGTTCAGATTGTTTAAAGATA
>JZLH01S0270980.1:1283-16838 GCA_001188425.1 Eucidaris tribuloides
GCCCTAACTTCATTACAATGCCAAACTTTGTGAAAGATCGATAGAAAGGCTATATGAATGAACAAAATATACGGTACTTGGCCTTATGTATTTCTTTTCTTATTCATTAATTTTCTGATGTTTTGTTCTTGACAAATTCGCGCCTTTTTACTGATGTTAAAGTGATAGGCTAACATTGTGGAGCTTCAATTAAAAAATTGTCAAACTTGATATTTTGAGACATAAGTAGTGTTCAAATGGACAAATAAACACCCTAGAAATACAAAAGTTTGGAAAGTTACACTGCCAATGGCAAGTTATACATGAATAAACAATAAAACTCGGGCGAGTTTATTAACCTAGGTGTGCACACAGTAATCTATGGAGGAAATGGGCAAGTGAATCTGGTCAACTTACGATTTCACTTTTTTAAAGCAGCTAAATAATCATTTTGAAATACAATTTTTTCAGGGCTTCATTTTTAGACTTCATCAAAGACACTGTAACATGGGGAATCATGTGGCTCAGATTTTTTAACTGTGGTAAATGTAGCCAATACCTTAAAATTAAACTTCTATTCTGAAATTGACATTACCGTATACCGTACGCTTCAAAGGAATTATGTGAAAAAAATGAAAATGTGTGAAAACAGTATTTGTAGCGTTTCTGCAGCAACAACTTTCTTCATAACCACAATGAATCAAACGATTTTGCTGTAAACTGTTTGGGCATGCCATGGCAAATCAAGTATCAAAATTTGCTCATAACTACAGAAGTGCAGATTTTAAACTTGGTACTAATGTTTCTTTCAGTGTATGATATGCCCTGTTCATGACTTCATGTTCATACAGGTATTTACATCATTTTGTATTGATATCTCGTCATATACATTTCAGATGAATACAAAAGTAGTAAACGTCAGTTACAATGAGGTTACATGTACATCTCTTGCCATTTCTGAAGATTAAAAACTGATGTCATTAAAGAGAAAACAAAAACCCTCGGTAATAATGCCACAATTTGTTCCGACAACTCCGATGTCAGCATCTTGCTACTTTAACACAATATGTGTACCAACACACTCATAACTACTATATGATAAATATGTGGTTGCATTGCAATCCTCATAGCTTGTGTATCAAGTTTTTGACCTGAACAGGACACAAGTACATTAGATCACGTTCACATTGTTTATAACTATGTATGGACATAATGGTGTGACTTCATTCAGCTAACAGTTTGATGTTCATTAAAAAATGAATACAGTGTAATGGATATATAGTGTCAAAATAATTTTACATTTTTTTTACCTTGAAATATTTGTTTGCAGCAGTTGTATAATATTTTTAAGCTACCATTAAACTTTATACATGTTTTCGAAGGTTTTAGAGATAATATGCCAGTTTTAACATTGTAGCCAATTTATATCTCAACATATCTGTGAATTTATTACTGTCATTTTTTCATTTTGCTAAATAACTATTTTATCTTATTCATTGTAAGCATATTGTTGATGGTTGTCAGAGAAGCTTACAGGAATTTCATGCATTTTATGATTTGTGACAGCAGTCTCATTAGCTTGTTATGATGATGCATCCTGGTTGTTTGTAAGCCAACTATTCATCGTCTCATACGCTTATACAGTCTTATACATTGTTTGACAAAATTGTTAAATACAATCTTTAGACGAAATTTCAATACAGTGGGTAGAAGCTGTTTAACTTAAAAGTATCCAATGACATAATTAACCATTTATTATGGCGCTTGAAATTTCAATATACCGTATGTAACTTGTAATAATTATGTAACCATATGTACATGTATTTGATGTGAGCTTTATGTATACTCCATATACGAAGATGTATACATGTACTGCTATACTTTATAATTTAAAACTATGTGCATGCATTTCAAACTGTTTTATCAATAAACTAAGTTCATATTTTATGTAAATATCAAGTATTAATATTTCATTTCATGTTTACTGGATTCACTATTTTAGAGAGTTATGGTGAGCAGATTACAAAGAGTGATAGCATGAGAATGTGAGAGTCTGCAGATGTGTACTGATGAAAGAGTAGTCTGAAAGTGAAGCAGTTGTGCTACCAGCATGCATCCCTGAGGGTACAAATCTACGCTGGTAAGGAATCATACATGTCCATATTGGGGAGCATGTATATATACTTCCTTATAGGCACAGTGTATGCACACCTCAGGCGATGCTATTTTGACATGGGTCTGCACCCCTAGAGGTGCAGACCGTGTCCCAATAGCAGCTCTCCAAGGAGGTGCAAAAGAGCCACCCCACATAGAGGTGCACATTGTGCACCCCCTGTAAGGGTGCTCATTTGCACCCCTATGCTATTGGGACAAGGGTCTGGCAGCCCCAGGGGTGCAAATAACACCCCAAAAGGTGGCAAATAAGCTCCTATTTGGGTGCAAATAAGCTCCCCTGGGGTGCAAATTAGCTCCCGTAGGGTGCATATAAGCACCCAAGGGGTGCAAGTAAGCTCCCCTAAGGGTGTATAAAGCACCAAAGGGGTGCAAATATGCTCCTCTATGGGTGCAAAATAAGCTCCCTGGGGTGCAATAGCTCCGTAGGGTGCATATAAGCACCCAAAGTGTAAAATCAAGCTCCTTTAGGGGTGCAAGTAAGCTCCCCTAGGGTGCAGATGTGCACCCTACATAGGGTGCACACTGTGCACCCCTAGGTAGGGTGCATATTTGCCGCTCTAGGAGAGCTGCTATTGGACAAGGCTCTGCACCGCCCTAGGGGTGCAGATTTGACTCGTATTTCTTAGTGTGTAGAGACTGATGAAGTTTCAACGACCAAGAAAAAAACATTTTGCGAAATACAGTAACAAAAGCGGAAAACATTCTGCAAGAAAAGGTGGAATGGAGGACGGAACCCAGGGAATATGATTAATGTTGTCTACATCGTGATATCTATGACAACCATAATGTTACCCAAAATGGTTTTGCTGTTGTGTGACGCTTTAAAAAGAACAATATCACTTTTATGAAGTAGATAGATCAAGACACCTTCAGAATTTGTTAGCTATCTCTGTCACTACGGAAAATATAAAATGATACGTTCGAAGCGAAAATATCTCTGAATACATCAATGAAAATGCCCGATTTCTGGTCACTTAACAAACACGATGACCTTTCACTTGTATGTGCTTCTAGGGCTAACATGATCTGAGAGTTTCAAGCACTTCAGAAGGTGAGATAACTTATGTGGTTGGAGAGTTGAAAGCGCGTTCAAAATGTCATTAACGACAACCCTACTTTGTTGTAAGATGTACTTCTCCCTGATAAGGAGAAGCACGTATATGGACGGACGAAATAAGTACAACCACAAGAAAAATGATAGTTTTACACGTAAGATAAGATCAAATATGTCATAATTTCAAATATTGTGGCACATTATCCCAACTTGCCGCGATATTCCATTAATCTTTTTGACTCGCCTCGCCCTTTGTCGTTTTGACAGCAATAATGCAACGCAACGTGTTAACAATAGGTCTTTATTGGTAAGGTGCTAAATAGTCTCATCATTGCCAATGAGGCCATCAATTTGCTTCCACATTTAAAACTTATTTACTGCATTTTAACTGGAATATAAAAATGCATATAACGCTAATGACGTGGTCAGCGTTGATAATATTCAGGTGGTAAAGCGATATGATAATAATAAACATTAATGTTGTTAGTAATAATGTCCACAACGGAGAATGTGGTCGAAATCAAACAAATATTTTGGTGGATTTAGGCCGATAGTGCTATTTTGACTAAATTATTGGCTCACTATTGACTACCCACAGGACACATATGACTTATATATTGCTATTGACCATTATTTTTTTTAAAATGTAAGAGAGTATATGCCACAGCTTACTGCAGCTTTCTGCCGGTTTACACTCGGCGTTGTCTTTGTTCTTCCTGCCTTTTTTCATCTAATAGGAACAGCTCGCACTGACCAATAGGAGAACCTTTCCATCGACCACTGGTCTCAGCTGTTGCTGGCAAAATTGCGAGAATTATTTACGAATACTGGAATGGCCGGCCGTGAGTCGGCCTAATCAACACCTTCATGGCTAGTAATCCCAGCTGCGTCAAAAGACACACAAAATATAGGAAAAGAAAGAAATTAACTGACTCAACGACGCCTGATAGTTGTAAATTTTACTCTAAATTAATTCATGTATTATTTGATGACACTTCCCTTCCAGACGTTTATCAATACAGTTACCAAGAACTGCGATCTAGCATAGAGTCGTTCATTTGCAGCACTTATTCTAAGTATTATTCAGGGTGTATTCATTTCTGCTTTATGATTAATACAGAAAAAAAGTACTGCGGAAGTGAAATAATTAAACAAATAGATCCTTCTAGATTAAAGCCAAAGTTGAATTCTAGCAGATCTGACAACGTTTTTAAAACTGTCAACAATTATAAATTGTAACGTCAGACATCAAACCTTGCACAGAGTATTTAAGCGATATATTAAACTTATTATACTAAACGAATGGCCAGACATCATTCTGTATAAAACCTATGGAAAAAATGTCGCCCTGGGTATTTTGTAATACGTATTATTTTTGTCTTCAAAATAGAAGAGTTTAAGAGCGTGTGATTTTCGGAATATTAAAGGTATTGGCTAACATTTACCACAGTTAAAAAATCTGAGCCACATGATTCCCCATGCTACTATTAGGTCTAAAAATGAAGCCCTGAAAAAAATTGTATTTCAAAATGATTATTTAGTACTTTAAAAAAGTGAAAATCGTAAGTTGACCAGATTCACTTGCCCATTTCCTCCCATAGACTTACTGTGTGTACACCTAGGCTATTAAAACTCGCCCCGAGTTTTAATTGTTTATTCATGCTTAACTTGCCATTGGCAGTGTAACTTTCCAAACTTTTGTATTCTAGGGTGTTTATTTGTCCATTTGAATACTACTATGTAGCTCAGATATTAAAGTTTGACAATCTTTTAAATTGAAGCTCCACAATGTTAGCCTATCACTTTAACAATTAATTTAGGTCTAAAACATAAATAGCCACAACAAGATAAAAAAATTGCAGTTTCACCAAATACCAAGACTATACACTGCCCTTAACGTAGTAGTTGTACCAGAAAGTATACATACAAACAGTTAAAAGTAAGAGAGTAGAAAAAAGACGCCAAACTAAGCTGTACTTTTAAATGCTCGTCTACAAATACTTACTTGCATATTCTGAACGTTGTATCTCTGCAATACAGTGCAATATAATACAATACAATAGAAATCGGTTGAAAAATACAATTACTAATTGCTTCCATCCCACATTAAAAGTTTATGAAATCATATTTAACGTCAGTAATGTGTGGACTCTAATTTTAATCTCTTCTCTAGTATGAAAGTAATAAATCTTCATTAAAATGGGCGGGATTTATGATAGAAATATTCCACTTTGGAGGATAAAAACCCCCTCCTAATCTTGTATAATTATTACGTCGTCAAACGTAATAGTACCACATAGAGCGGTCTTGTTAACAACTCGCACGAGATATCAATTACAACTGATTCTTTGTTATTGTTGTTGTCATGGCTTATAATTCTGCTAAACCTTGAAACTCTAATCTGTGATTCACAACGATCTCGTTTCTATTGCTGTTGTGTTTTTTTTAGACAAAACATGCACGTATGATCTCGACAATAAAATATGCTTAGTGGCAGCCTGGCAAGTACCTTAGATTAAAGCATCCGTATACTGTCCATAGTAGTTAAATTTCTATAGATAACAATTTAATCCTTCTATTCTAGCAAATACCCGATCAGACTGTTTTGATGGTTTATGATTCATTCAATTTCCATTTCCTATATAATACACAATATATCTTTCTTTTTTGTTTTTGATTACATCTTACGAATATCATTCGTGGCCCTAATTTTTCTGATATTGTCATCGAGTATGACGAATTCTTTTCCGCAGAAGTACTCTGGAGCATAAAACCGTATACTGGACTGTTTGAATAATATCGAAGTCATAACGTCAATGTGACGTCAGTAATGACGCAATGATTCTGATAAATATTAGTAAAATAAATTGTACAATATATATGCATAAAATACAATTGTTTGGTTTCCTTTTACCATTTGTTTGGGACTTCTTTCTACCAGGGATGTATTTAAAGGAGTGCTATAGTTGCATGGTATAGTTGGTTAAAATACAGCCAAGATTGTCGTAAAGCACTGATTAGTATTCCAAATATGTTTTGATTTTCAGCAACAGTGTAAACAAGAATGTAATATACTCTATATCGAGTCAAATGTTGCATTTTTAGCTCCTTTGCTGCTACAGTACTGTTCTACATTCGTTTTAAGAAACATATAATTATAATCTCGCTTACAGTGTACTTTTTTCCAATGAACATGATAGACAAATACATATTTAGGTGTTCCTTGTTACTCGCGACTTTGATACCCATGCTGAAAACAACAACTTCAGAAGCTAGTAATCTTTATTTTGATTGCTCATTGGTGTTGGAAGTCGGAGTGAAAAGGGTTGTTCAGGTTGGGTTATACACTGTTTGCACGATGATTCAAGACAATAAATCATTACCTTGCCCTTTTAAAGTTCTCAAACAAAAACAGTTCTTTTCTTAGATAGTGAAAGTGAAAATGAAAGTTTCCAAATGCAAGAAAGTGGCAACAAGATATGTAGAGTAAAATCATTTTTTTTTCACAAAATATTTAGAGTACCGCCAATATAACATTATAACAAGGTATCGTAGATGGCGCTTTTCCTACAAGTATGCATTCGTGTCCATTCAATCCTGTGACTCGACAACTTCCGGTGTCTATCGAGACAATCAGATGTGAGATGCTCAAAAAATACCCATTTATTGATTTTATGAGGGATTTATTGAAAGAAAAATGCTATTCATGGAACGTATGGAACAATCGGCCAGGAAAGGAATTATGCAGTTTTCTTCAGTAGAAAATTCACAGATATTGCTATCCGTTACCTTTGGAAGATGGAAATTAAGTTGTAATCTGCACGGGCCACGTACGCATGTTACCTGATAGAGCACCAAGACGAGATGTGTCACTGGCGATACACTCAATGGGACATAATGATTTCTTGACAAATGGGCCCAATTATTAACCCTTTGCTTATTGGACCCGGACAGATAATTTTGAGCTTACAAGCTATGTTCATATCTTCATCAGATAAGTACCCAATAGTTGGCACCATTTTCTTTTTTTATATAAGAACATCACGCAACAAAATGAATGGCAACACGTCTTAATTACCTTTTTTCAAAAGTAGATGACCATGCAAAAGAATATTTATCAACCCGAATAGGCCTATGTTTAAAGGACGTGTCAGCAGATTTTCGAAATCGTGTTTTTATCAGTTTCCTAGTCCTTAACCCCTTTCAAAATATTTGTATTTATTGATTTTTTCTTATTTTCTTACTGAGGATGGAGGTGATAAGCATTGTGGACACTACATCACAGCCGAATACACCCCCGCAACTGACGGAAAGAGATGACCTGACACATAGTTTCACACTTTTCAAGGGAAAATGAAATGAAGCAATTCATGACAAATTCGACCGAAATGAATATTATTTTTTTTTGTATATTAGATGCATATGAATAATAGCCGATCAAAACACCAAGGAACCAAAAGGTCAATCACACAGTTCATCCCAACTCAACAAAATTAACACTATCAATGGGGGTGGGGCGGGGTGACACGCGCAATTTATGATATTTATTTTCCCAAAAGAAACCTGTGTACACGGCTGTTAAAATACGTGAGCCCCACACGAGAAATCGAAATACAACATGGCCTGGGAGACTGTTTCAGTCCAAAGATGCTACAATGGTGCGAATGAAGCCTCTGCAGTGTACATGCGCTTTTGTAGCAGGAACTCTTATTCTATATAAATATTGAAAAAAAAATATTTCTATAATATCAGAATGGGATACAAACGCCTTAAAGTGTGTTTTTAGTAGTCTGTTTTTTCGAATGCGGTTTTTTTTTTACATGAGTGCAATAGGCCAGCTGCAAGTGATCTCATTTCTCCAGCCCTATAATCTCCGACCACACAAGTGTTTTAAATCACTTTTTTACATGAGTGCAATAGGCCAGCTGCAAGTGATCTCATTTCTTCAGCTCTATAATCTCCGACTACACAAGTGTTTAAATTCACTTTTTAAGTTCCTGTCATTTTGTATGTTTTTATATATGATGTAACGAATAAAATAATAATAATAATAATGTCCATTTGTCTCGGCAAATTACCCCTCTCATTAACAAACATCGACATTTCCATGCCAAATACAAGGTAATATTTCACCTGTGGATTCGACGGAGTTAATGCTTGTCGATCCATATGTAATATTTAGTTTCCTTCATAATGCAACTCCATTTCTCATTGGGTCAGTATCTACGTCGTTTTTATGGCAACATCTGCAAAAGGTGCAAAACTCGCAAAAACGACATATGTAAAACGCGTTAGACCACAAGTTGCAATTAGCCATAAAATTAAATGGTTAACATCCAATTACTATAGCCGTCACCTTATTTGTTTAGTTTGTTTACAAGATATTTAGGTGCAGAGTGGAAAGCTAATAAGTTTTGTATTTATCTAGTTTGATTAGGAGGTTGGGTTTTATTTGCATATAAGTTATGGTATTTGGTAGAGAGTTACTAGTGGTTGTGCCGCATTTTCTAAATAGCATTTCTGCACTTAAACACTACAACAACCTTACTTTTATTTACTTCTGTTTGTACTACTACTACTACTGCTGCTGCTGCTACTACTACTTCTACTACTACTACTACTTGCTGCTTCTACTACTTCTACCATTACTACTGCTGCTGCTGCTGCGACTTCTACTCCTACTACTGCTACTTCTAATATTTCTATTACGTACATGTCATTTCATCATCATTCATTATAACCATAATGAAAATTCATGGTGATGACAGTGATGATTGTGGTGAATGATGATGATAATGATAATGAGGAGAAAGGGGCAAGGACAATGAGGAGAACAGGGAGGAGGAAGAGGATTAAATGGAGAAATAAAGGAGGAGGAGGAGGATAAGGAAGAAAAGGAGAAAGAAGAGCAAAGGGAGAGTAGTATTATCATAGTGACTGTAATCAAAGATGTTAATAAACATGATGTGGGGTAAGTTCAGACAAGCGTGCGATTCCATTTGATCTTACACTCCCTGTCGCCGATCTCTTTTCTTGGCAAAACTCCACATTCTCGATTTCGCTGGATTTTGCCGTGAGTCTAGGGGCGTTTTTATGCCTGACTAATTGAGTCCAATTTAATGCGGGTTGCTGAATATCTGATCGACGCTCAACGGAAATCCAGCCCCGATAACCACTCGACAGGGAACTAAACTCTTTCGATCGACCACCATGTACACTACAGGGGTTTTTAAAAATGACATTGCTATTAGTGAGCACGGACTGATCTTTTGAAGTGGGAGAAGGTGATAAGTGATTTCTTTATATTTTTTCTCTTGGCAGAAATACGTCATGCTGAGCTTTGTGAAGTGGGAAATACTGATCTGCAAGTGTATTTACTAGAAATATGTTGAAAAGCTGAAAAGGGGGAAGGAGTCGCATTGATTGGGGGTATGCGTACACATACCAGCGCTGAGATGATTTAGGTTATTCAATATCCTAATATTAGCTAGCAAATGAGGCTAACGTCACGTAAGCCCTTTGTGTGTTGTGATATACATGGCGAGTTTAAAATGACGCGATATCATCTGTAGAGTATGTGGGGTCTAACGACTTTCGGATCGATTTTAAAGAATGCTCTCAGTTCAGTCATACCTGGATAAAGTCGTTGCAAAATTATGGACCGACATTGCTAATAAATGGCCTACATTTTATTTCAGATCAAGTACATTCAGCCTGACCTTTTAAGCTGGTACTGAATCGATTTTGATCGAGACAGCTAAGCATTACAGCTAGGGTTGCCAGGTTTTCCGATTCTCAAAACGCCAAATAATAAGCCAAATTCAGTGAAAAATGCTAAATTTCCTTTTAATGCATTTTATGGGCAACGTAGTCAGATGTGGTTAGAAATAACATTTTAATATATTTATAACACCTTTGAAACCTCAACCGCAACCGAAAATGTGAGGACCGCAGTTTACACGCAGCCAGATTTTATACGTGAAGTACATGCGCACTAGTTTAGGACCCTTGTGGCACTTATTTTACTGAAAATCGGTTTTATAATAATTTTTTTAGGCCATTGTAAAATGTCAGAAAAATGCCGAAGAGCTGTTTGGCGTGCCCTTTGAATTCTTCAATGCCAAACGATATAAAAAAAGCGCCAAATTAGTTTTTTTGTTCTAGTTTATTTGGGGGAGGGTGGGGTGGGGTGGGGTAGGGGCGTTAAAAACGCCAAAATGACAACCCTGATTACAGCGTAATTGTTCACCGTAGAGGGCGACCTTAAACAACATAAGTACATGCAAAAAAACTTCACCGCTATTCAACCTTATATGCACGATAAAATTTGCAGCCCAAACAAATTCAAGTTATCAAAGTTTAACTTCCTTGGGGAATGTCGTCAAGCCATCATTTACCTTATTTACAAGGTGTTGATTTAAGTTGAAAAAGGAAAGAAATGAAATGAATATGATAGAATTTACTTGTAAATGCTACTGCTAGACTTCTAGTTTCTAATTAGTATTAGTATACGTATTATTAGTACTGTACATGTACCTAAGTTGGTGTTGGTGGCAGTAATGAACCACGAGTACTAATCGGTACTAATAAAACACCCACAGCTTCCATGCAATGATATACCTTATTCTAAGTCTTACCCATACGCATTGAATACTGCATATGACGGGTAGGCCTACATATCGAGAAATACTGCATGACACATTAAATGCTAATGACATCATTGGAAACACTTGAAAATGACTTCGGACATACCAATGTAAACACTATACCAGGAGTGTAAACCTTGGCGGGAAAGATTCGTCTTGAAAAATGGACATACAAGTATTGAATTATTCTCGTGCCCCGATAGAAATTAATCCCACACAAAGCTACACAACAAATTTCCCTTTCACTACGGACACTAATGATATAGTTCTTTTAAAATGAGTCAACATTTGACCACAACATTTTCAAAGCAGAATTCTTGAGTGGTTTTCTTGATTCTAGAATATTATATAGCTTTACTCCAAGTTAGGACTACATTCAATCATGATAATTATTCACCTTAATGTATATCCTATGTATTCCTGTAGGTTTAAGGCACTTTTCGACCTATACTTTCATTATTGCCACATTACCCACGATTCGTAAGCAAGGTGAGTCCGTTTCCTATCATATTCAAGTGATATCTTAGCCATTCATAAGAGATTTCATGGATAAGGCAGGTGCCTCGAACTTCAAGGAGCCGTAATAATTTTGCGGTATTCTGCGATTAAAATCAGCCTCTGGCGGGGGACATTACGGATTATTATCATCGCGTTCAAGATGACGAACCCTTGGGGTGTATTACGTCATGCGTCAAACATCTAAAGGAAAAGCGAGCGCGATCTACTCAGTAAGTGCAACCAAAACTAACATGAAAACAAACCAAACCCTAAAGTTCTCTCTTGCAATTAACATATAATTCACTTCAAACAATTTGAAATTATGTCCATTACGATTATTATTTTGTGTGTGTGTGACTATTACACATTAACATTAGATGACAAAACACAAAAGAGAACCGGTGAAATGTAATTTGATACAAATTCAAATTCAAACTTTATTTCCAATTTCAACAAAATATACAATTACATAAAAAGACATATATGAGACATTAACAGCAACATGGAAGTATAAAAACAGCAATACACAAGTACACATAATACAGAAGTGGACAAAAAGACGAACAAAAGTAGTTAAAACTAGGCAGCATAATAATTGGAAAATGGTTGGGCAAGATTAAAGCCAAGGCTGAATCTTGTAGAGTTTCATGTGCACCTCAAATTTATATTAAATTTATATTTGCTTCAATTGTGAATTCATCATATGAAAAAACACGGAAATATAAACAAAAAATAAATAAACATACAGGGGTATAACATGAGGAAAAACTAAGGGGAATACAGGGAAGCAAAACATGTCAGAGGAATTAAATTAGTTGAAGAAAATTAGAAATTACAATAAACAGAGAGAAATCATGTTCAAGTTTGCCAGTTGCCAATGTTTTATTCAGTGAACAGCTGACTGAATGATAGTTTCAGTCATATGTCGCTTTAGTTACAACAAGTTGTGAATCAAAGGACAATATATGTATGACTATATTTAACATAAAATAATGTTTAGAAACTGGACCGCGTTCGCAGTCAATTATACTCCCCAGGGGAGCATCTCATGATGTAGTGAGAAAAGTGCTTTACGCCTCTCCTCAGCTTTATTAGATTAGTGGTCCGTTGACCGGTTACGCACGCCGCCCCTTGGGATTCAAATCTCTTAAATGTAATTTTGAGATCATTAGGTTAATGCACATTAGAATGCATAACATGCAAACATTGAAGCGCAAACAACACGGCCTCAGGTGTAATTCACGTTTCAGCAGCAAGTCGATAATCTATTACCCACGAATGACACCAGTTATATGACTGCAATAAGGGAAGGAAAATTCACACGTCGTATTTGAGGATGCAGTGTTGTAATCGTACGCTTGGCGTTAAATTTAGGATATGGGCATCACATTTTACCCCGGATCCGCATTAAAGTGATAATCAATCATTACCGAACCATTTGCGAGAGGAACACGTGTATAAATGGCAAGCGATTCATCAAACTCTCGAATTGACAGTGACTTCTGACTTGATAGAATACAAATAAGTCGTGTATATCCTCTGCTTCCCAAGTATCGCATGTGCGCTGGAAAAGAATAATAACTTTATAGACCGTCATCATTATCCCAATTTACGTGGAGTACTCGGTATATAAAACATTCCACGACGTAACCGTTGCCCAGAGTCGTGTTTGTATGAGATTATTCAGGATGAAATAATCGCAGAGTGTTGTTTTAGGGCAAATTAGTAGTAATGTCAGTGATGAGCCAGCCGTTTTACCTGCAAACTATAGCGTGAATATTAAATATCTGTTCTTCGTCTGCTCCCCCTCCCCTCCTCCTCTTTCTTCTTCTTCTTCTTCTTCTTCTTCTTCTTCTTCTTCTTCTTCTTCTTCTCCTCCTCCTCCTTCTTCTTTGTTCTTCTTCTCATTCTTCTTTTTCATCTTCTTTTTCTTTTCTTTCTTCTTTTCCTTAACTTCATATTATTCTTGGTTTTGTTTTGTGTAATATTTCTTTCTTTCTTTCTTTCCTTCTTCCTTTCATTCTGTCTTGTTTTCTACATTAAGGTGTCTTTTCATTTTACGCACTTCTTCCATTTTCCCCTTTTCTTCCTCAGTTGTTACTCTTCACCATTGCCTTCTTTATCATCTCCATTTTCCTCTTTTGAGATGGTATTAGTAGTATCAGTAATAATAGTACGAGGAGGAGGAGGAGGAGGGGGGGAGGAGGAGAAGGAGCAGCGGCAGTAGAAGGGCAAGCAGGAGAATAGTATTTATCAGTATTAGTGGTAGTACTGGTAGTCAGTGGCGTATCTAGGAAATGCAGCGCCCGGGGCAAGTGCTAAAATTGCGCCCCTTCCAACAGTTGAAACAGGGGGGCAAGTACTGAAATCGCGCCCCTTCCAGCAGCTTCAGCCTTGGCCAGTGTCGAAATCGCGCCCTTTCCAACTTTTTTTGCCCGGTAGCTTCAAGAGTTATTCGTGAAATTAATATTTTAATGTCTTTTTTTCTCCCCCTTTTCTACCAGTTTCTTCCCTTTTTCTTCATTTTCCCTTGTTTTTCTTCAAACTTTTGCCTTTTTGCGCCCCCCTGAAAGTGGCGCCCGGGGCACGTGCCCCCCTTGCCCCCCGCTAGATACGCCACTGCTGGTAGTAGTTGTAGAAGGAGGAGGAGGAAAGGAGGAGGAGGAGGAGGAGGAGGAGGGGATGAAGTCGGTCGATTTGATCATATGATTATTTTTGGACATGCCATTTACCTCTCCTGTAAATATCGTTCCTTCATTCTTTCGTATCTTATATCATGTCTTTTTCCCCCTTTTATCCTTTTATCTGCAGATACATTCACCATGAAGACGTCGGTAATAGTAACGCTCACATTTTGCTGTCTTTTCTATCAATGCATAAAAGCGGCAACGTTAAACAGGTGAGTAACCCTTGATGACGTAAATCCGGTCAGAATACATCCCATTCACGAACTTGGGGACTTTGTTTTTCCACAAGGATGTTGTCATTGATTGAGGAAGAAAGAGGCGGGGTGGGTGGGGTGGCTATTTTCGCAATGGAAAAGGGAAAGGACTGTAGTATAGGGTTGGAGTTAGGTTCAGGGTTATGGCTGGAGTTACACTGTAAAAATTGGAGGTTTAGTAAAACACCCAGTGTCTTGCATGTCGAATAGAGTTACCAGATATAATGTTGAATTCAAGGATTTTGGCATTGAACCGAATATTATCGGTGTTATAAGTAATGCTTTCGGCATTTGAATAATACCGAGAATGTTGAATTCTAATCCCACATCTTGCATTAACAATGGCTAACACTGCGAGTGTTAAATCAACGCCCCTCCCCAGTGTTTACATTCCAGTCATTCCAGTCACTGAATCTCAGAGAGTGAAGTGGAGGGAGCTGTGATTTATCGAAAAACACAGAGCAAAAGATCTTGAGGAGGGGGCGCAGGCCGTTGTAACAATTCAAGCTTCATTCAGTGAAAGAAGGTTGGTCACTGAAACTTACTCGGTAGGTGAAAAAAAATGTAGGCATTTTCGTTTTTTTATGGATACCCTGCACATGAAATATAGCTAAAATGGTATTGCTATTGCCACAGTGGCAAAATGAGGTTATAATAGAAGGCTCGCCGTGGGAAAGGTGTTGCTCGTGCTGTGTGTGTGGGGGGGGGGGGTGTCTACTATATTTTTGTCGAAAAATCTACCGTGCTTTTGGAATGTCGTCTTCATGAGAACCACGATTAACAAGAGACCATTCAAAACTTGAAATTATGTATGCTAAATATGAATATTGTTCCTGGTATTTATCACTTCCTTATTCCCTTAATTATACATGGGTGTCGTTTTGGAATGCTATAATTAAAGGAATCCGATATATTTAGAAGAGGAAGATTTAGAAGAAGAAGGAGAAGAAGAAGAAGAGAAGAGAGGAAGAGAAAAGAAGAAGAATGAATGAAGAAGAAGAAGAAGAAGAAAAAGAGGAAGAAGAACAAGAGGAAGAAGAAGAGGGGGAGGAGGAAGAAGAAGAAAAAGGAGGAGGACGATGAAAAGAAATAGAACAGTATAATAATTTATTGATAATAATAATGATCATCATCGTCGTCGTCGTCGTCATCATCGTCGTCGTCGTCATAATAGTAATAATAATATTAATTAGATGATGATAATGAAAATGTTTCTTCTTCTTCATCATCATCTTCTTCTTCTTCTTCTTCTTCTTTCTTTT
>JZLH01S0270980.1:20630-38596 GCA_001188425.1 Eucidaris tribuloides
CTTGTACTGTATCGCAATGTCGGCGTACTTGCTTGGAGAAATAAACTTTCACCAGGAAGCAATTATTGTCCTTCACACGTACCACTTCATTTTGGGCAATGACAGGTAATATTTTGTAAGGCATTGGTGCGTTCCATTTTCTGAAGAGGGTGGGACTGGTGTTTCATGATAAAATACTTGTTACATGTCCTGTCTAAATTTATTCTGAACCCTTTATAATTGATCATGAACACGTTATACAGTGTGTCCCAGAAAAAGGAAACCGGATTTCATGGCAAAATTATTCTATCCTAATGAATAATTTCCTCAGTGAATTAGGTATTACTGTAAAGCTCTGTTCCTCTTCTTTCATTTGATACATACATTATATTTCACCGTTCACGCATTATTGAATTAAAACAATTAATATTGGTGCTACCAAAATTTCATTTGCACGCGCATGATCCATCTTAAGTGCATTTTAAAGGTAGCCACAATGTACTTATTTTTGAGAAACAAAAGCATGGCATAAAAATTCACAATTTTGCCTTTTATCTGACACCTCATGCATAAAAATGAATAATGTATGCCGGAGACAAGTAAAATTAAAACATGCCTGTTTTAGCAGTGATTTTTAGAATGAATACATTTTGAGCTATTAGCGGTGATTAGAAGCAAGCTGAACAAAAAGCGTTCATGCACGGCTGATTCACACAATATCTTGCTCGGGCACAACAATAGGCCTACCGAATCATGTTCGCAGGGTAACTTCTTGGTTGCTGGCTGCCAAATCCAGAAACAGGGTTTATGGATGCATTTTGGAACAATTCTGAAAACAAGCATCTTTTCAAATTGTCTTTTCTTACGCCTGCATCGCTCATTTTTCACAAATGTGGTATCATATGAAAGAAGATAAACAGGCTTTTTGAAATAATGTCCTTTGATATTGAAAATATTCTGAATACATCTAAGGATGAGAGTTTGAATTTCAAATTTGCACGTGCAAATGATTTTATACCTGTCTCCCTTCTGATTGTCTTTGCTCAGTCATGCGTGAATGAAAATCTCTGAGACTGGTATCAAATTTAAAAGGAGAAAATATGCTTTCCAACTATGTACGATTGTCTTGTCATAATTTTTATTAATATATAAGAATATCTTCATCAATCTCGGTTTCCTTTTTTCTGGGACACACTGTATAATGGCCTGTTTGATGACTGTTCTCACTCAAAAAAAATCAAGTCCCGCTTTAATGAAAGCAATTTTGTGGATTCGTACATGTCATGACACTCTTTGCGGATTTCTTAAATAGAAAAACAAAGCTAAAAGAATATCATAAAAATGAACACTAGAAAGGACATAGTAAAACTTGAGCTGATGTAAATGATAAGGATTATAACCCTATTTCCATTTGATAAGGAACAGAATACAATCATGTTCATGCCAACTGATGTATGTGTAAAAATATTTATTTGTTGGTATTTTCTGTAATTTAACATTTTACACTGTCTACCATGATAATATTCAATAAAAAAAACAGCTATGTACATAATTATACACTATATAAAGTATGCATAATTGTTTCTGTAGCCTACATCTTGTAAATATTCATCTTCCAACCACAGATAGATGTTAGAATTTAAGCTTATATCTCACGTGTTGATCATTAATGAAATGGACGCAAAACATTGTAGTATTTATGTACTTCGTTACGCATTCTTTGTTTTTTCTTGTCGTCTTGTCCCCCTCTCCTTCCCTCTGTCCATCTTACAAAAAATACTGAAAATTCACTCTTGAGAAAATTATCGTGCGTAAGGTATTTCAGGTAGGACAAAATGAAAAAAAAAATACAATTATTCCTGGTAGACTTTTAGGCAGACGTCACAAAATTATGATTATGTATGCAATTCCAAGTAAAGTTTAAGCAACCATGTCCATCCTATTACTTTTATAGGTCTTTCAGGTGTACCTTTCCCCTGTCTTTATGCGTCCAAATTATCTATACACATCACTGTTTAGTGTTTTATCTTGCTCATGTGAAATCGATAATAAATTCTCTGAAATCTACAGATTAAGAATAATCAGTTTTCGAGAAATTGGGATGATAATTTCTTTTAAATCAGCAACGTGACTTACAGCGTTATCTTCGCCGTATGTCTTGCGTGGTACGTGCGCTGAGCAATGTACAATAATTCTGATCTGTACTGTAACTCAATTTGTTAAATATATTCTAGATCTTACCAAACCGGCTGTTTCATCTCCTTATTTTCGAACTGTACATAATTGTGTATGTGAAAACCGCGACTTTCTTGTAGACCGCAAAGTTCCGATAGATCCGATAGATGAACTTTCCGAAAGACTAAAAATTTAATTCGACATGGTCCATAATCCCAGGGCCCGATAAACTGAAGGCTCAATTTACTGAAGTTAATCGTGCCTAATGGTCATAAGTACGATAGACCGAAAGGCCAAAACACCAAAAGTATATACACACAAAGATCACGATATGCACATGGGTTTTCTGACGCACATTGGATGCACAAACGCACAGTATTGTCCGTCTATCGACCGTCTTCGGTTAAATGGGTCTTCGGTCCTTCGGGTCTTCGGATCTTCGGTCCTTCGGATTTTCGGTATATGGACTGAAGCTTTCGGCACTTTCGACATTCGGTGTACCGGGCAGTCGGCATATGGGTCTAAAACTTCGGTCCATCGGACATCTGGTCTAAATACGTGTACTCTAAAAACCTAAAGGTGTTCAGTGTTTAAAATAGCTAAGGGGTGACAACACTTTCTATTGTCATATCCAACACTCAAGAAAATAAAAATTCGTTGTAGAACCATTTTTGTCACAATAGCTCATTATAGCGGAACCATATTGGGTGCTTAATGAGAACCATTTGGATCAACAGAAGGTTCTTGTCAGCACTATTTTTAACAAAATGGTGCTGATACAAACCTTTTTTACGTTTAATGTTTCCAATAAGCACCAGAATTTGTTCTGCCATTGTGGCAAAATTGAGAACATTAAAGATTTGTTTCAAAGTGAACCCTTTTCCAGCTGGATCCAATAATTTTACCGTTATATTTACCTGGCCTACAGATTAAATGCCACATTTGTAAAGTGTTGACACTCCTCAGCATTTTGAAATGTTAATTTAACATTTTCGTTTTAGAGCGTATAAGATATTTGGTCCATTACACCTTCGGTCTACAGGGCCTTTGGTTGTTAAGACAAGGAGTAAAAACACATTTCGTCGCCTGTGCCTGTGCAAAGGCCGTTAACTGTATGTCGTGTGTCTACGCAAAGGCCGCCAATGTCATACATTATGAATACAGTTAATGACCTTTGCATAGGCACACGACATTATAGTTATCGGCCTTTGTATGGGCACAGAACGAACTTTGGTTTATTGGACCTTCGACATGCCCATCCCATGCTTTCCTTCCAAACCATATGAATGACAAAAAATAGACAGAAATTATACAAACTAGTGTTTGTCTCCATGAGCCAGTGGTGAGAATATAGCTGCAATTATTTTTGTTTCAAAATAAATTGTAGTATGCTTCAAAATATCCGTGCAATTTGTAATTATGTATAAATAAGCAGTAATTTCTGATTTGAACATTAAAAGTGGCATATACATCCCAGCAATTACAGGTATGTGTTAGATATGATCACCAATTTCTTTAGAACAGCAGACGTAATACATGTAACTTCAAATAAACTAGTACTGATCTTCACCATCTCCTTATTAGCCGGTTATTTGAATCAAAGACTGTTATTTTATTTTCTCATTAAAACGTGCAATCTCAATAAAGTCATGCCCATCTTTTGATTTCGGTGTCATTTCATTATTTGCCATGATTGTGTGTGTGTGTGTGTGTGTGTGTGTGTGTGTGTGTGTGTGTGTGTGTGTGTGTGTGTGTGTGTGTGTGTGTGTGTGTGTGTGTGTGTGTGTGTGTGTGTGTGTGTGTGTGTGTGTGTGTGTGTGTGTGTGTGTGTGTGTGTGTGTGTGTGTCTGTGTGTGTGTATGTATGTGTGTGTGTGTGTGTGTGTGTGTGTGTGTGTGTGTGTGTGTGTGTGTGTGCGTGCGTGCGTGAATACGATACTGACTTCTTAGATTGTCAAAGAGTTGCTTCCTTTTGCCATTGTATCAGCGTGTTTCTATTGAAGCTAGTTTTCCGGAATGAACCGGCTAATGGAGGAGAAGATCTCAATAAAAACAGACCTTCTCCACCATTTTCCGTCTTTTAGCGGAAAAAGTTTCGCCGGTATTTATCCCGCTTTTTGCTGTATAATAGCGGAGAAAGATGCCGTAACCGTCAATAGAAGCAGACCTTCTCCGCTATTTTCCGTCTTTTGCCGGTGAGAAACCGGAAATAAACAAAACCACGTGATCGGAATACATGACCCCTGGCTGCAGCGCGCGTGTGTTTGATTGAGCATAAATTTGACGTCGGTCATCCCACAATACCTTGCGGCAACCCAGGTCAACGGACTCTTAGCCGGTAATCGTACGATCCCGTTAGGATCGATCGTGCTTTCCGGAAAACGCAATCCAATAGAAACAGACCTTCTCCGCTATTAGCCGGTTAAATTTTATCCAGATAAATACGGTAGGCTCAATAGCTATTGAGATCTTCTCCTCCATTAGCCGGTACATTCCGAAAAACTAGCTTCAAGAGAAACACGCTGTATGACACTTGAGAATATTCTAGCTACAAAAGGAAGCATACTGCTTAATTTGCATAAAACAACGATTTTACAAATCGAAACGTATCAACTCAAAATGCTTTCCCCGAGTACATTATAAAACATGTCACCTGGGAATTGGGATTTTTCTTGTTTAAGGAGTCAAAAAGATTTTTTTTTTCATTTACTAAGAAACTCAAGATTCAAGATATAAAATAACATTTATTTTCTTCCTGCAAGTCTTAAACATGAACAGATTAATACAATATAATTATAAATAATGAATTGGAAGGAGGCGTATTGTGTGCGTCTGGTTTGGGGCGGACTTGCTAATGTTGGGTTCTGTATGTTTCTCTATAGGGAGTAGTACGTGTTGATCTCTGTTTCCATGGTGAAGTTGAAGAAAGTTTTTTTTCATTCATTCATTCATTCATTCGTTTTTTTCATGGAAACCATAAAGGATAAAGTCCCATAACTAATTTACTTTCCGATCTGGTCCTTTGAGTCCTGCAGGTGGAAAATGAAGTCACAGAATTGCGAGAATATACAAAAACAAAACAAAACCTTTAATAATATATATAATATTAATAATAATAAAATAATAATAAAACTTGACTGACAAATAATAATAATAATAATGGTGAATTCTTATAAAGCGAACATTCCACCAAAAGATGATGCTCACGGCGCTTTACATAGATACATGTATTACCATAAAAATGACAACAAAACTGTAGTAACATAGAGTTTACAAAGATGTAAATTAAATGAAATAAAGTGTATGAGAAATAATCTATATTAATATGATACCAATGCACAGATATAGAAAGGTGAGAAAATTTAATACATTTTTCGCGATTGTACCATTTTGGATACACACTTTGTATTCCCTCAGCGCTCCGCACATCGGAAACTTTTGGTCAATGCCAATCCCGGTAGAATATAACAGTATTGTATCACACCCGGGGGGGGGGGGGGTTCACGTCTCCACACGGCCTGCTACGCACCTGCGTCCAGAAAGGCGTCGAAAGGGGTGCCTTTTCCAGCGCGAGGGCGTCGTCGACGTCTTTTTCAGCACAATTCGCCGACAATCGCCAGTAAGGGTAGCCTTTTCTCGCATGTCACGCCATTTAGGGTTACTTATTTGGTTATGTAGACTACGCCATTTATGGGTGCCAATTTGGGTAGATCTAATATCATCTCCAAATGAATGTTTGTCAATCAGGAAAATTATTTATGAATTATTAAGTGAACCTCTACATGTTGTGGAATGTACAATAATGTTTTAGATGAGAAGGACACTTGAGCAGGGTTTGATTTCACCTTTTACGCGACCTAGGGTATGAAATTAGTGGATTACCTGTTCACGCCACTTAGGGTATCAAATTAGTCGATTTGAAAGGAGTCACGCCACTTAGGGTAGATTTTCTCATGGACATTATACTACCATTTAGGGGTTACATATTTGGCTATGGAGTTGTTGGACACAAGTGGGTAGCAGACCGTGTGGAGAGTGACCCCCCCCCCCCTCCCCGTATCACAGACAAGGCATCGTCTTCAAAGACACACGTTGATCGTATACATCCGGCAGAGCCTTTGAGTCTATGACCACAGTTGACTTTCATGGTAACATGGTAAAATTCTTTGAATTATCGAAGGTGATTAAATTAACTTGCCTTTAAGAATATTTTACCAATGATTCTGACCAAAGTGTTTTATTCTTTACCAAAATCGTGGGTGTTTTTTTATATCACAAAATGCCTGCAGGCATAACAACAAAGTATAGCTATGACCAATTAAATTAACATTTGAGGGCACTGCATATACTTTTGTGGAAACACTTTCTATTAGCCAGTGGCTAGTGTTTAGTTCCATTTTGACCAAATGTTATTATTTGTTTACCCAAATTTCCATAATTTGCTAAAACATTGTAAAATATCACATTTTTAAACATAAACCCATCTATTTTAAACGGCAACAATGCCCAGATAGGGAAACGAGAAGCTTTATCAGTTTCAATTTTGGAGCTCAGTGACTTAAATTAATTTTGTATGCTTGATCTAATTTACCAATTACGTTCCGCATCAGAAAACATATTTCTAACTAAATAACAAATTTTAAACCTTAAGTTGTCCTGACAGTAACTGAGAATATTTCCAGAATCAGCACGGAATCTTAACCCGAAATATTTTATTAGTGTTTTCCACTTACAATTTTGGAGCAAATGCAGTTTTTCATACGGATTTTGAATTATTAGATTGAAGAGAGAAAAGTCAATACCATATTTGCTACTTGAGTTATACAGTGTGTATCAAAAAAGGAAATCAATGTTTAGAGCTAAAATATTGCCAACTGTTCTTATTATACAGTGTGTATAAAAAAATAAAACCCACGTTTAGGGCTAAAATATTGCCACTTATTTCTATAGTAGAGATTTTTAAGTATATCCCTAACAAATAACTCTTCCTCTTTCCAATGATACCTCACTTGCATCACTGGTGTCATGTATGGCCGAATACATTGCTCTTTACGAGAACAATGTCAATCACACTGTTTCCAATTATTGGTCAATGGATGAAAGAAAGACACCGATGAATGTGATTATGTTTTAAGATGAGAGATATTCTAATATTTCATGCAAGTTATGCCAAAACTTAGGGGGGAAAAACTGTTGTCCATAATACGATATTAGGCTGTCCTCTCTCGTTAAGCATTTTTATAATAATTATCGCTTCTAAGACTGGACTTACTGTATCTTATTAAGTAAAAGCCTATCAAAAAGTGTACTTACTCTTTTAGAACGATGAGTTATACTCATGCACATTTGGAAAGAACAAGCGGGTACAATGACAAGAGGACAGAAACGAGTAAGCGGCTATTTGATTAGTGAAGGACAATTAGACATGCACAGCTGGTTTGGAAAGGTTTGCGCTGGTCACCTTATTCGCTTCAGTCTAAACTCATGTGTCTTGCTCAGTAATTACCACGAAAATAGGTATTGAAATTAAGAATGACCAATCAATGAAATGATTTTACTTTCTCCGAGCAAGTACTGTATTGAAATATACAAGTCCGATTTCGAACGTCAGCTACCACACCAGTTTCATATCATCTGTACGAACTTTTCGAGATGTTTTGGAAGAATTCCTCGGTACGGTAGCCTTTGTTTCCGGACCACTCTGGCGGCGAGTTCCTGCAGGGTACAGAATTGCAACGATTGGAAAGTTTCATACAATTCCATTTTCAAGTCCTGCCCAACTTGAAGATTTTCAATCTCCTGAATGATCATTTCCTCACACATTCTATCCTTATTGAGTGGGCTTCCGTACCCTACAAGAACTGGTACAATCTCGATCCAGAGTTTGGGATGTAAAAAACCCCAAGACCAGGCTACATTGGGACAAACTTTGGCGACATCTTCAAACTGTAACAGGCGACAAAACAAACGCCTGATGATGTTTGGAAGTTCCTGCTCCACTTCTGCAAGTCGATCTCCTTTCAGATCGATATAGTCCTCCTCCAGTATATACTCATGACGATCCCAAATGTAGTCACTTACAAATTTGTAGTCACCTTGTGCGAGCGGCCTTCCGCATTTTAAAATATCGTGTACCACACTGCAGATCTCATCAATTTGGTCATCCTTGTGGTAAACGAAGGCTGTGAGAATTAACAAGTTGCTCACATAATAAATGAGCGATCCGGGTGAGGTTTCTTCTGATTTTGACGGATCGACACGGGCCAGAAGACAAGCAAAGGACTTGAGAAGGGCAAGAACATCCTCGAGCGAAACAGCGTCAAAGGGACGGCGATCTCCCCATGTCTGTACCGCATGGGTTAGAATGTCATTCAATGCGTGTAGCATCGTTACTCTTGGTGATTTCAGTTCAATGACAATGGCTAATCTGATAATTTCAATCGATTCTTTCAGCTGTAAAATTTTCCCCAGATGTTTGGAATACTGCAGAAGTTCCTCCAGGAGGAACAGCCTCAGGCCATCTGGAAAATATTTGTCGCGAATAAGGTAGGCCTGTATCTTCAACTTATGCACGTCGTACCTCATATTCTTCAATTCGTCAATTGTACGGCAGCACTGAAATTTGATAACCTCAGATGTATTCATTTCCAACATGCTGCTATCTTGGCTTGGTCTTGGTCTGCGTTTTGAAGCAGTATAGCATCGTGAAGTGATTTGTATACGACAGATAAATCGCAGTACCACAAAATTCGAGTCGATGCAAGGAGCTCCAGAGCCATGATGCGATCCGCCTTTGAGACGAGAGAAGTCAAGGAGACAAAGTGAGCAATGTCATCATTCAAACCTCTAAGAGCGATGTAGAACAAGGGATTTAGACCAAGAGCATTGCACTGGATAGAAGCACCGTGACGGACCAAGAGTTTGGCGAAACCGCCTTGACTCTCCCATGAAACACCGTCTTGTTTGGGTCCATGAGGAGGTCTATGTAGCAAAAAGTGATATAGGACGTGCAGGGCAGTGCTGCCATCTGAGGACTTTGAGTTAGGATTTGCGTTTCTTTTCAATAAAGTGGCTACCATTTTTTCGTTCCCATGTAGACAAGCAAGCATCAATGGTGTCAGGCCGTCAGCGTTCGCCCGATTCACATCTGCTGTTTCCAGGTGCTTGTATATCTCCTCGTCAATGCTTTCGTCTCTAAAAAACTGAAAGACATCCGTGTCTGTATCAGGTTTTCCTTGATTGGAATTCCCAACAGCTTCATCGTTTCCCCTGGCATTGAATTTAAATGATGCCATGGTGGACGGAACTTGTTGTAATGGGAAACGATACACAAACAAGGGCGTAGGCTGGTTTGGGCACGGGGAGGTGCACATCTTGGGGAAGTGGAACTAAAGTGACATGGGGAGGTGCACATCTTAGGGAAGTGGAACTAAAGTTGAGTAAATCAGGCGTTGAAAGCAGAAAAAGTGGTATAAATTTTGTTTTCCTTGCCAGGGGCGGAACTCCTATGGCTCTGCCGGGGGGGTGCACGTGCACCCAGTGCAACCCCCCCCCCCCCGCCTACGCCCTTGACAAATACTGTCGAATGGGCAAGCAGTGACAAACCAACGCACGTTACGTTATGTATGGTGTATACACGCAGTATTTACTTGTGCTTAAGTATGGGTCTAAAGTACAAGGGCCACTTTGAATAAGGCGTAGGCCTATGCGCTGGAAGGGGATCTCTGGGGATTACCTCCAATATTTAATGGGAGGGAGCTTACATATCACATTATATAAAAAAATATGTAAATTACAACGTCGAACCCCCCCCCCCCAAAAAAAAAAAATCCAAAAACTTCTTTTCGTTGGTTTGTTTTTTCGTTCTGAAAACCTGCGAACCTTGTTCAGTTGCAACCCCCCGTCCACATGGCTTCCGACGTCGTTCCCATATAATGGTTTATCAATGGTTTATCAAATACAAATATGACAGTGACAGAATAAGTAGGCCTATATAATATTTTTTGTTTGCTTTACTTATTCTATGGGTCAGAAAACGCATTGCTGTTGATTATATGCAAAACATCCCAAAACGTTCAGGTGTACACGGAAATGGGGTAGTTAAACCCCCCCCCCAAAAAAATATATATATATAATAAAATACGGGGCGGTATTCTAGTCTCAACGTTTATGGATATTGGGAAACATCATTACTGTGGCATATCTTGTACAGTCTGCAAGAGGAAAATAAATGTATGCGTATGTCTTTGTGTGTGTGTGTGTGTGTGTGTGTGTGTGTGTGTGTGTGTGTGTGTGTGTGTGTGTGTGTGTGTGTGTGTGTGTGTGTGTGTGTGTGTGTGCGTGCGTGTGTGTGCGTGTGTGTGTGTGCGTGTGTGTGTGTGTGTGTGTTTATGCATGTGTGTGTGTGTTTGTGGGTATGTATGTATGTGTGTGGTGTTCTTTGTGTGTGTATGTGTTTATGTTTATGCATGTGTGTGTGTGTGTGTGTGTGTGTGTATGTATGTATGTGGGTGGGTGTTTCTTTGTGTGTTTATGTGTTTGTATGTGTGTTAATACGCTTATCTACCGTATGGGGGACACAGTACAATACAATGCGGTACATTGAACAAATGAAATCAAAGTGGTAGGGTACACAGCATGATAAGGGAGAGCAATGGTATACTACACAGATAAAGTAAGTTTGTGTTTGTGTGTGTAATGATACCATGTTCTGCATCGTAGATTGTGTTTTATGGACACTCTAAAGAAATAAGGTATAGAGTTGATTTCTTCGAGGAATTTTGACTCTGAATATTAATAGTATCCAAATGGAGGGCAGAAAATGAATGAAAACATTTGTGAAACAGAAAAAAGCTTACACAAACACACACACACACAAACTTATTCGATCTGTGTAGTGCACCTTTGTTCTCCCTTATTGTTCTGCGTAACCGACATTGGAAACCATATGAATGGGAGGGGCGGGGCAACTAAACAAGGTTCGCGGGTTTTCAGAACGTGAAAACCAACGAACAGAAGTTCGTGTATTTTGAGGATGGCGTTGTAATGTACATATTTTTATTTAAAAGTTCCGATAAGTATAAGCATCCTTCCGGTTAATAGATTCCCCAGAGATCTCCGTTCCAGTGTGGTAGCCGGAGTGGTCCGTATGTACCTCATTCAATATGATCTTTGGACTTTGGACTTCTTACTCATAACATGCGATGTACTTAAACACAAATAGATAACGTGTTTATACATGTCTATATAACCTAACGTGTCGTTGGTTTGCCACTTGCCTGTCGACAGTAGTCCTACATGCGTGTCGTTTCCCATTTTTAGGCCTACGTACCACAAGTACCGTCCATCATGGCATCGCGTATATGCAAAGACTGGGGGAAAGGCGAACCTGATTGGGATTGTGATATAGAAAGAAAACACGAGGACCCAAAATATTATGTAGACTTGGTCCATTTGTTTCGTCAGTCTGTCAGAGACGAAAGCATTGACGAGAAGATATTCAAACACCTGGAAACAGCAGATGTAAATCTAGTGAATGATGATGGCCTGACACCAATGATGCTTGCTTGTCTGAAGAAGAACAAAAGCATGGTAGCCACTTTATTGAAGAGACACGCAAATCCTAACTCGACTACTGCAAAGGGCAGCACGGCCCTACACATCCTATATCTCTTTCTGCTACATAATACTCCTCTTGGAGTCAAACGAGGCGGTGTTTCCTGGGAGAGTCACAAGGATATAGCAAAACTCTGGGTCCGTCATGGTGCTGCAGTCCAGCGCAAAGCTCCTGGCCTAAATACCTTGTTCTACCTCGCTTTTAGAGGTTTGGATGATGTCATTGCCCACTTTGTCTCGTTGACTTCTGTCGTCTCAAAAGAGGATCGGATCATGGCTCTAGAGGTTCTCGGATCGACCCAAGTTTTCTGGAACTGCGATTTATCTGTCCCATACAATTCGCTCAAGGATGCTCTACTGCTTCAAAATGCAGACCACGACCAAGATAGCAGCGTATTGGAAAATAATACACCTGAGGTTATCAAATTTCAGCGCTGCCGTACAATTGAAGATTTGAAAAGTATGAGGTCCGACGTGCATAAGTTGAAGATACAGGCCTTCCTTATTCGAGACAAATATTTTCCTGACGGTATGAGGCTGTTTCTACTGGAGGAACTCCTGCAGTATTCTAAATATCTGGCGAGAAGTTTACAAGTGAAAGAATCGATTGACATTGTGAGATTAGCCATTGCCATGGAACTAAAATCACCCAGAGTAACGATGCTACGCGCATTGAATGACATTCTAACTCATGCGGTACAGACATGGGGAGATCGTCATCCCTTTGACGCTGTTTCTTTTGAGGATGTTCTTGCCCTTCTCAAGTCCTTCGCTCGTCTTCTGGCCCGTGTCGTTCGATCAGAATCAGAAGAAACCTCATCCGAATCGCTCATTTATTATGTGTGCAACTTGTTAATCCTCACAGCCTACGTTTATCACGAGGATGACCAAATTGATGAGATCTGTAGTGTGGTACACGATATTTTGAAATACAGAGGGCCGTTCTATTCAGGTGATTACATAACTGCAAGTGAGTACATTTTGCATTTTCATCCGTGGATACTGGAGGAGGACTACATCGATCTGACAGGAGACCGACTCGAAGAAATAGAGCAGGCACTTCCAAACATCATCAGGCGTTTATTGTGTCGCCTGTTACAGTTTGAAGATCTTTGTTGGGACGCAGCCCAGTATTTGGATTGTTGGCCTCCCGAGCAATGGATGGAGATCATAGTAGTTCTTGTAGGGTACGGAAGCCCGGTCAATAAGATGGATTGCGAGGAATTCAACCTAGAAAAGATAAGGTGTCTCCCCGTAGGACAGAACTTGAAAAAGGAATTGTGTGAAACTTTCAAATCGCTGCAATCCTGTACCCTTAAGGAACTCGCCGCCAGAGTGATACGGAAACGAAGGCTACCATACCGAGGAATTCTTCCAAAATCTCTCGAAAAATTCGTACAGATGATATGAAACTGGTGTGATAGCTGACTCTCGGAATCGGACTTGTTTATTTCAATGCAGTAATTGCTCAGAGAAAGTAAATCGTTTGATTTATTGATCATTCTTAAATTTCAATACATATTTTCATGGTCACTATAACAAAACACATGAGTTTAAACTGAAGCGAATACGGTGACCAGCGCACACCTTTCCAAACCAGCCGCAGTGCATGTTTAATTGTTCTTGACCATCAAAACTACCCGCTTCCTCGTTTCTGTCCACTTGTAGTCGCTTGCATACTTTCCAAATGTTTACGGGTATCGTTCCGAAGGAATAAGCACAATTTTGCACAGGCCTTTTCTTGATTCTTAAAAACCGGTCTCAGAAGAGATAGTTATCGTATTGTGGACAACAGATGGTTTGGTAATTACATTACACGTATTTGTACAGAGATATAACCACTAGGAATCATGACTTGGTCCTATATAACAAAGCAAAAATCTCAAACCATATAATGTGTGCGAACCTGCCAACACTTTCAGTATAGTCAGTTTAAGAATGATACAAAAGAGACTACTAAATTCTTAACTTATCTTACAACACCTTAATAATACGAGAAATGACAATAAGCAGATTATTTATTCAATCGTCTTCATTCAAATTTATGACAAATTCACGTTTTACAATAAAGGTGTACATAAGTATCCAAGATTCACGCAAATTTTGATTTTGTGCTCATGGCAAAGTATATAGACAAACTAAATTATAGCTTTACAATTAAACACAACAGAATCAAATGATTGGAACACAATTCCAAATATTAACAACAGCAAAAACAATTGAGTACAAGAAATAGTCACACAGCTTAAATGCGACAAATTTAAACATACAAAATTTCACATGCAACAAGAAGACATAATTATTTGGGGAGGTGTCATGGCTCAGTGGGTAAGACTCGGTTTCTGGACTTAGAGGTCCGACTTCGAATCCACACCGGGCCATGGCGGTTGTGTCCTTGGGTAAGACACTTTATCACCATTACCTCGTCCCTCGGATAGGACGTAAAGCCGGAGGTCCCGTGTTGAGACAGAAACACCTCAGCGCGTAAAAGAACCCGGTGTTGTGGTCACATATCCATATGCAAAAACTACCCGAGACTGGATGCCTGAGGGTAACAGTGATTAAGTTCGCTTTTCTCGTCCCTGTCATCCGAAATGATGAAGCATTGATAATAATTAACATGTAACATACAGGTTCATTGTAGAGTTGGGAACTGAAATTACAGCATACGCATACAATGTAACAGAGTTGTTTTCAATGTTTTTGAACGAGTGTAGTGATATAGTGGCAACCGGAATTTGTTGATTCCCGTTATAGTGAAGGCTATTTTATGGAACTTTATGAGAAGCCATTAAATTTGTAAAATAGTTATAGAAGCTTTGGTTGCACTCATATATGGTTCAAACTTGTTATACTGGTTTATGGGCCAAACTGGTTCCGATCTTACTTGAAATATCACATAGCTATACAAACCGATTTCGAGTATCTTCTCTTTAAAATGTGTGTTTTTCGACTTAGGAGTCCATTCTTTCAGGATATTTTGAAATAATATTCAATTGATGAATATCTATTAATGCATGAATAATTCGATTTCTTCATTTCTTCAGTCATTCAATCAACCAATCATCTAAAATTCAACGAACCCATATTGAAAACAATTAAAAGACGCCATTATGTTTGTTTACACTGCGAAAACTGGGGTGTTAGATTTAACACCAAAGGTGTTGCACAGTATGAATACTTGGAAAGTGTTGATATTTCAACACCCTTGGTGTTAAAGCCAATGTTCTTGGTGTTTGAAATTATTCGTTTGGTGTTAAAATAATACTCGTGGTGTTGAAACTTTACATCACGTCTGGTATTCATATTGTGCAGCACTCTTGGTGTTAAATTCAATACACCAGTTTTTGCAATGTAGATGCTAAAATGTAGTGCTCTGTAACTAACCTTATTGGTGATAGCTACATGTACTTGTGCGTTCTTGCACCTATAGATGCATACATTCGCTCTATTCTATGTTTATATTGTAATGCATGACGATTGTTACAACATCGTCGACATCTTAAGACCAAGCAGAAAGGAAAAATATTGACCATTATCTTAGATGTTACTTTGAAGATGGAATATTTAGATTATTATTATTCTGTTATCATTTTTCGTTCTTTTCTGTGCAAGTTTGTTTATTTTCGAGAGCGTCGTGGGTTTTACCTGTCCTTCAATATTCCATGGCGTTTAACCCTTAACGCACGTTCAGTAAACATATTACTGCTTCATTGTAAATTTACTCATCTTTGATCAGTGTACCATGTCGTCAATTCTTCAGAATTTTGTCAACAAAGTCACGTCGATGACCATTTATACATTTTCCATGCATATATGAAGAGTTTGCTTGCAAAATGGACCAAGTCCACTTTTTTAAATTCGGAGACAATGCATTACTTTGTCCGAGTTTGTACATGTGCATACTCTCTTTAAAAAATGAGTTAAATTGTTTACTCTTTAAGGAGTAAATGTCAAAATAGAGTGAATTTAGAGTGATTTTCGAGTGAATTTCGAGAGAACATGTGTGTGTTTCACTCATTTTGGAGTGACCTCGAGGAGTGATCACCCGGAATCCCCGAGTTATCCCTGAGGTCACTCCAGAAAAAGTGAAAATCACATAAGTTCAGTCGCAATTCACTCGAAAATCACTCTAAATTCACTCTTTTTAGACATTCACTCCTGAAAGAGTGAACGATTTCACTCGTTTTTTAAAGAGAATATGGAAAAATAAAAGTAAAAGCCGAGATATTTCGTACTTCCTTGTTTAATTTAGCTTGAGATGTTATACTATCGCCTGATAAATAGGTAGTAACTGTGTTGATGTTAACAACTCAGTTTTGTGTAAAACGAATGAAGCCCATTTTACAACGAAGATCTCCATTTAGTGTAGTGACAAAAACGCGGTGATTCATTTTAAATGTTTGGACACAGGATAGCAAAAGTAGAACCGGGTCTGGCTTAGGAAATTACCAAATAATAATTGTGTGTATAAAAGCCAAAAAATGCAAACTGTAAGACAAAAAATATCAAATGAAGAATTCGTTATAATTAAAAATAATTTGAATTTCACACAGCACATGTAAGTTCTTAGGGTGTACAAATAGCTGTGTGATTTAACGTTTAAGCACTAACCATAACACGTTCGAATAACCACATTTAATTACGGCTGCATACGGATGAACAGGTGGTCTCTTTTTATGAAGGGGCCACATATCAAAATGAAATTAAAATTAATCTTCTTTCTAATCGTACTTGTTGATTTTATTGCCATAAGCAACGTTAAAGTCATTGAAGATTTGTTTTAATTCTATGTCGTAAAAACTCGCGTTGTGTCATGAAAGCAATAAACATATAAAATTAGCAATATACGACTTCTGAATTAAATTTTGACCCTCACTAAATCTATATGCAACAGTTTGTCACGTAACATACGAGAAAAGAAAAGATATGAAGATGTTTCCTCTGATGCCCATACCTGAGTTTGTATTATTTGGTGGTAAAGGTTATAACAGGCTAAATATACTTCAATAAAATAACTCTTTAAAGGGAGAAGGAGCCAGCAACTTACAGGCATAAGTTAAGAAAAAAGTTGAGTTCCTGTCAACCAATCAGATCGCACGTGCACAGGTCTGGAGCTGACCATGCGTGACCGATGCATGCCACCCGACGTGTGTTAGTCGCGCCGTGGTAATGTATGCACTGTTTGAATCGATACGCTCCTCCCCTATAGCTGTTTCTATAAGTTTTGTCCCGGGATAAAACTTTCAAAGACGTAAAATAAACACAAATAAACTAACTTATAGGGCCTTGCTGAGGGTGAGTATCACACAGTACCCCTTATTTAGGCTGTCTTTATCACCATGTACCACAATTCTCACAATACTCACAATGTCATTTTTTTCTTAACTTATGCCTGTTAGTTGCTGGCTCCTTAAAGATTTTGTTCTTATTCCGCACAAAAAGGCGTTAATCAAACAAATAAGCCCCATAGGCATTCATTCATAACTTGGAAATTCGCACAAGTCTTCAAATCTTCCACCTCGCAAAGAAACATAATTATACTGCTAACGATTAATAGCCACGATTTTCTTCCTTACTTTCTAACTTCCTGTCTTCCTTTCTTCCTTTATCATTTACTCCTTCTTTCTTTTGTTCTTTTTATGTTTTCTTTTCCGATTTCCTTCTTGACTTGGTTTTGTCAAACTCTTCTTTCATTGATAATGTTTGACAATTCAATTTAATACTTGATCTCAGTCAAGGCTTTATGGCACATTATTTGTCGTGGGATTAATGTAGGATTGAAGGTAGTCAAGCCTTTTTTAATTGCATTTATATTAAACGAATTTATCGTACTTACCCAGCAAACACGAAACGTCCAGAAAACGTTTTCTCCACGTTCTAGAAAGGTCCGATACGTTTTCGTCCGAAGGAAACGTTTCTAAAACGTTTTAAAAACGTATCGGACCTTTCTAGAACGTACAGAAAACGTTTTCTGGACGTTTTCAAATTACGTTTTAAAAACGTATTTCTTTGGACTCTTTTGGACCGTTCTAGAACGTAAAGAAAACGTTTTAAAAACGTATTTCTTTGGACTCTTTTGGACCTTTTTAGAACGTAAAGAAAACGTTTTAAAAACGTAATTTTGTGGACCCTTTTGGACGTTTTTAAAACGTAATTTGAAAACGTCCAGAAAACGTCCAGAAAAGACGGATGTAG
>JZLH01S0270980.1:76254-93115 GCA_001188425.1 Eucidaris tribuloides
AACCTCGGCGACATTTACCCTCCAGAATGATTCACCCTACGAAATTACCAGGATGTTGTCCTGTTTGTAATATTCCTTTGTAATTTTCCAGGAGTAATTGTCGCGACATGACATTTCATATTATGCTAATCGATTGGTAAACATCCAGACCTTCTATCATCTCTTCACCATTCACGGGAAACTGTATACTGAGAAATGGGATGATTTTTATGATTTCTGTGCACTGTTTAGTAAAAAAAATGACAAAGAGGAGATGGAGCGCATAAGTCTGATTATCTCTCCAGGTCTGATTTAGAAAAAATTCCGTCTAGCATAGGGAGGTCGCGGGTTGTGAGAGAAAAGGGGAGAGGAAAATTTTTTACTCATAGAATTCAAAATAAACACGCATTAGCCCATGTTTATCTTACAGGCTCTCGAATTTATGTCGCCCAACGATGGTATTCCAAACGGCCAGGTTGGATGTAGTGATGAGATATCTCTTCGTAGATATGGTTCTACCTTATATCTCACTAGCTTCGAGTGGTTCTCTGTACAGGTCTACGATAACTTCGACGATCAGATTTGTGTCATCATATACGAGATTCCAAGAAATGCACGCGCTTGAGTTTCAGTTGGAATATATTCTACCCGTGCTGCTAGCTGTCCTGCAGGTGCCGAATGAACCTGTCACCTAAGACGCCTCCAACGTTGAATCCAACGGCGATATTTCAGAGTTGAACAGTCAAGACACAGACTGTAGATCTAAATATATTTGCTAACATTATCTAAAAAAAAACATGATGGATTTTATAATGCAGAATAAAACTGCTTAGATTTGAGGTGTAATGCCATAGCTTAATTTCAACAGGTCATAGGCCTTTGGGATGTTGCACAATTTGCATAGTAACACTACTTCAATAACAATGAGGATTTTAAAAATCGAGTTTTTGATGTAAACATGCGAGAATAAACTGATTAGATTTGATGTTGGAAGTCAAAGTCACAACGTCAAAGGTCCAGCGACATTGTGTCTCACTTTATATCTAATCTTCCCACTTTTCAATCAGTTTCTTTTTTCCCTTTTGCTTTCTTTGATCTTCTTTCATTTTTCTTCTCCTTCTATCGTTTCTCTTTTGATTATTCCTTCTTCTCTCTCCTCTCGTTAAATAATTTCATTACAAAGAGTTTCTTTATCCTTCTTTCCTTCTATTTGTGTATTGTTTATTTCCTTCACCTTTTTTGCGCCTATCTTTTCTTTTTCTTCTGTCCTTTCTTTCCAAATCCCTTTTCCTCCTCTTTATTTTCCCTTTTCCTTCTTGCCTGTTTATCTTTCGTTTTACTTATATTTTCATCTTCTATTTTCTTTTCTCTTTAATCTTCTTTTCCGCTCACATTCTTTATATCTCATTTATCCCGTCAACGAACTTTTTAAGCCTTTTGTTGTCATGTTTTTTAACTTTAATAAAAAAAAAAAAAAAAAAAAAAAAAAAAAAAAAATTTATAAAAAAAAAAAAAAAACAAAAAAAACGTCAATTTATCACAATGAATGAAAAAGAAGACCTGTACGGACATTAACAATCACCATTATAAATTAAATGAATCATGTACTCAAAACTCATTACAACAAGGAAAATCTTACAATTACTTATTCGCGGGCAAGGATGTTCGTTGTACTCCTTTGGTGTCGTCACGCGAGCCAGGAAAAAAATATTATCATTGTTTTTAATTTGTATTATTATTTTCTTTAATTGTTAATTGCTAAACACATAAACAATAAAGCGTGTACAAGGTACAACTTTCGCGATAGTGCAGACCCAACTCTGCGGTATTTATCAAATCGTCCACCTTTCACGACTTGAGCGCTCGCCCATCATGTGTGTTTGCAGTTGCACCTTTTTAGTCACATTTTGACTCCATAGACCACTTTGTATTCAATTTATGGATGTGTTCTCTTCCAAAGCCTGTGATGAGCTATTTAGTCACACTAGTTCATAATACAATCTTCAATACTTAAAATGCAACGTGCAGGATTATAACTACATTTCAATGTCGACAAGCTCAGAAAGCTTTCATTGCTGAAGACACATTGGTTTAATGAGGTTGCATGAAATTTGAATATATTACGAAACGGCGTAGTTCAAGTTGACCTTGAAACGATGAAAATAATCACCTTCGGCTCACAACAATAAACAGTGAACAATAAGCCCTCTGCCCAATGGTAGAGCGTCCGCCTAGTGCGGAAGTCCAGGTTCGAGCCCGTAAACCATATTTGTCCGATTTTAAATATTGTAACTGTTAATTAATTAAGTTTATTATATGTAAATACTATAAATACACTAGAATGAACGTAAATTTGCCGGTTTACACACAAAAACACAGTTTGCAATAGAAAGAAGAATACTCCTTTTTTTATCTTCTATGTGCCCAACTTTGCCACCTTCAGAAAGTCAACCTTGCACCTTTCATGTCTTAGTGCTCCAGTGCTGACATTGGCGCACCTTTTATTGAGTATGAATAAATCAAACGAATGTAATGTAATAATTATTTGTTGCTTCTTCTTCAGTTTAGCTTGGTTCGGGTATGGCAAATTATTTTTGTGTTAAATTATCCACATTATCCTCTACGATTTTCTTACAGATTTTGTTTTTCTTTTTAATCAAACATTTATTAACAGGATATTCTCTTTTGGGATCAGTATTTTGTTTACTCTGAGCTAAGACTTGTATGTACCTTGATATGTGCCTCGTGTGTGTGTTTTTTTCGTGCTTTGTACGTTCTTTTGTGTAGTGTATTGCAGGTGTGCGTGTTTGTTTGTATGTGTGTTTATGAATGAAGGTATGTATGTGTATGTATGGTTGTATATGTGTTTATTGTGTGGTTGTGTGTGTATGTATTGTGTGGCGTGTGTCTGTCTGTGTGTGATATGTGTGGGTTTGCGTTCGTGCGTGCGTGTGTGCGTAGTGTGCGTTGTCGTGTGTGTGGTGGTGGTGTGTGTGGGGTGTGTGTTGTGTTGTGTGGTGTGATGTTGCATGTGTGTGTGTGTGTGTGTGTGACGTGTGGGTTTGTTTTGTGTGTCTGCGAAATCTTCACGCACGACCATGCATCATATTACCACTCCTCGACCCTCGGAACATGATGACGCCAATGCCGACCTAATACAGATTTTCCGTAAAAAACATCTTTGGTTAAACTTTTATTTCTCTTCTATTTGCAATTCCATCTTCAAGATGCTCAGGTTATGGCATGAACGATAGGAATATCTATTCCTAAAAAGACATATACATAATTAATCCAGTTTCCCAGCCAGGTTTTGGGGACTTTAAATATGCGAGTAGAGTACCATTTTACTTTTTTTGAACATCATTGTATTGGATTCAATTCTTTTGCATACTGTGAAGATGAACATCTATTTGACTAGACTACAAGAGTATGCCCGAAATTAAAACTGAAATTAATAAACAACTCGAAAATAAAGATCCCATTACGAAAATGTATGAAACTGCAATTAATCAATAATGATTTTCTTTTCTTTTCTGCGTGCGAGTGCATGTGAACAGGGCGTCGATCCATGTTTCGGAGTGGGTGCAAAGTGAAACATTCCAAAATTTTAAATTGTAAATACATAAAACTTGGGGTAGAAGCTCTGAACCCGATATCTTCGGAGACACGTGTTTTGAGATCCTGGCGTTACGACAGTCGGGGTTGCGGAATGAATGACCACGCTTTTGATATGAATGCGGCAGGTACCGGTGATGGCACGCGGATGTCGGGTTTCACTTTGTGACACATCTTGAGTGAGTAAACTAATTCGTATTTAATTTTCACCTCCTGAGTTTCAAACCCTTGGAGTTTCATGCCGTCTGAACATGCTAGTTTGACATTGTGTATATTTGATAGTATTTTTATACATGTTTATGTTTTATATGTTCCAATTGCTTTTAATATATTTTCAAGTTGTAAAATTATGGGGGGCCCAGGGCAATCGATATGTTTGCCCCCATTTTTCTTATTGGTGGGCGATCGCCCCTGCCCTCCCCCCCCCCCAGGATCGGCTTCTGAATGAAATCCATAATGATCGACATGAATAAATCAATGAATCAACACAAATAAAATCGTGCGTAATATTTATACAAGTATAGAAATGCATTTAAAAAAAACTGAGCTGTATCGACTGCGCAAGTCGAGGTATGCTCGCAGTCGCATTCCCATCCACTGATGCATATAAAGTTTAGTTACATGTACGCAAGACAATGGAATGAATAATCCATATATCTCTTGACCAATTTACGTAAAATCAATAAGCATTCTTAAATTATCGCCGACAATGGCTTAATTCGGACATGAGGAATTCTGACATTTACTTCTGACTTTCAACTCAACATCAGTAAATTGGTTCCTTATACAATTATTAATACTTCTCTCAAGTTACTTAGAATGGAACCAGCTATCAATTATCACAGTAATGAGCCCAAACAGACATTATTTTAGCCCGGTCGTTACCTTTGACCTTTCAACTCCAAATCTATCGTTCATTGGTGCCTAATTCGGTTTATATTTCGTGAAACGTTTGATGTTTGAAGACTTCCACAAACAAAATGCATGTTACTCTCAAGCAGTGTCAGAAGAAGACCGCACCAGAAGAGAACGCCTATCTTTGAAGACAATGGCAAGAGGATTCCGCCCCATATTTTATACAGCAATGTCACATTCAATTGATAATGTCTTATTTTTATCTTAAGGCGGTTTTCTATTGCATACATCCTAAAATTACTGTCATGTACTTTCTTACATTGATATAAGATACGGACGATGGTCACCATATTCCTATCCCCTTACACTGTTTATGAGTAGAGATTTTCGTCTTCGTGTGTGTCTTCTTTCTGAGCCGATTCAGGTAACAGGCTTTTGTGTTGTTGAAACCCTCACAAATTAGACTGTCTCTTTTCACTCTAATGCTAAGGCAGTTATAATTATCAGACTTATTCCGTGATGAAAACTAATATGATCTGCACACTTAGCTATGCTCGTTACGTCGTATGGTAAATAAGAGCAGTCTATGAACTCACGTAGTACAGCCTTATGCCACGGTCGTACATCACTACTGAGACATCCTTAGCAGCTGGCCTTCGCACAAAGCCCTACACTGTATAAAATACTAATGAAAGCCGCATAGGCTACTTGACTGACAACTGAACTCCAAAATCTAATGTTCATTGTGCCTTTGACCTTTCAGCCCAAAATCTAATCAATTCGTTGGTGCCTGTATAATACTACCACCCAAGTTACATTAAAATCGACCGCCGTTTTTTAAGTTATCGTAGTAACGATCCCATCCACATATTTAAGGCCCGGTGACCTTTTGCCTTTGAACCTTTCAGCTTCCAATCTAATCGTTGATTTTACCTCATAATCATACGTCGCACCAAGTTACATGAAATATGACTGCGCGTTCTAAGTTTATCGCAAGGTAACGAGCCAAAATAGACATGTTTTAGGCCAGTTGACTTTGGACCTTATCAGCTCTCAAATTAATCATCATTGGTCTCATGTACATATGAGTCCCATTATCAAATCCGATAGCGTTTCTTACAGTTTCGCGGTAACGAGAAAAACTAATGAAATATAGTACCATTGAAACTCATCAACATTCATTTTTGTATATTATTTCCCCAGTGCCACTTCGTCTAAGAGACTGCTACTACCGCCCTGCATAACATAAATGGTTTATATTACCCTTCCTCTTCTATTATGCCGAGCACCTGAGTTAGAACGAGATTACCTCTTAAAAGTCTTTGTTATGGCCCGGCCGAGCTCGACCCGCACTTCCGGACGTGAGGCGACGCCCTACCCAGACTATCACGCTGTGACTCACTACAAAAATCCTATAACATTATGACACATTAAAATATTCCACGTCATGCAACGTCTCTAGCTATAAGAAAATGTAGAGTTGGCTCAGTGGTTAGAAGCGTTCGCTTAGTCGGAAGTCGAGGTTGAGCCCCGCGGTCATACCAAAGACTTTTTAAAAATGTACCTTTCTAGCCAGCGCGCTCGCATTCTAGAACAGTGAAGGTAATCAATAACTTATTGCTATGCAGGCCCGCTGGTAGGCAGTATATGTGACTGAATGGCTACCCTGGATTTATTTTATTATTAATTTTTGTATTAGGAAGCATTTTCTGTATCGAAGAGATAAGAAAGCGAGATCCCTCGGGAAAACACCATTTTTTTTGTCGCTTGAGAGCACACCAAAATTTTAATGGCATGCGGAAAAGATGTCGAGAACCCCCGATTTTCGTACCTGAAGAACATTTAGAGGCCAAATGCCCCTTTTGACATAACTGGCTCCTTGTTGACCAAACCGCTTTTTTATCCCCTTTGTGTCTTCTTTATACTGATTGACGTGCCAGACATCGACAAAAATATCAAAATAAAAGAATACTATCCACCCCCCCCCCAAAAAAAAAAAAAAATACGAAAGTGCTTATACTAAATGTTCACTTCCCTGACATGGCCACAAACCCAGGAGCACACAAGGCAATTTAACTGAAAAGGGTTTTTTCCTGCGTTCCACCGCCTTGCTGGATGATGTCTAGACTATTTTTTTTTTTGATTGAGCAAAGATATACAGATTATTACTTGAAACAGCTAATGAAGCAGGAGATATAAGGGTAGGGAAACGTCAACCCGTAACTTACCCACCGTAGTGTTGTATTATAACCTGTCTGGTTTGCGTGCTGTTTTTATGTATGTACTACTGGGCTTTCAGCAGGCATAACAAAAATACTTTGACATCTCAGATCACGTGACGTATCTTAACTTTGATGTCCTGTCTTCTTTCTTGAAGCCCGTTATGGCTGAATAAACTACAGTGTTCTGAAACTATTCATAAGTAAAAAAAAAAAAAAGAAATTTAACATGAAAAAAGGGTAAATGGAGGCGACCGAATGAGAGTTATCTGCTTCATCGGCTCCCCACGTATGGTTTTGTGTGTATCCATGTAGCGCGCGCAGTAAATCGATCAAGCCTGTCCCGCTCCGTTCATATGTACTCATTATACCATGAATGCCTGTCGATGAAGCCAGTGGCATAGTATCAACGATGGGCGTTGGTCTGGTAGACACCGACGTTCTCTGAACGTCGTTCTTTTCGGATGTCGCTTTATACTCGGGTCCTCTCAAGCATACAAGAGAGTATCAATATAGTACTTGCGCAACAGTACGTCTCGACAAAAAATCTATGCATGAGCCATACTTAGTCCTGACGTTGACTTTTAACAACATTTTATGTTGACTCTGTCCAAGTAAATACAAACGATTGCATGGACAGTTATAATACTTTTGAAATAAACACGGTAAAACAAATATTCGTTTATCAGAGTATTTCGACTCTCAGTCGACTGCATCATTGCTCAAATTTATCGAGCAATCGGAATGTATGCTATGATAAATCATTCCCAGAAAGACGAGATTATATTTCATTTCCATTTCACTCATTTATTTTTTATCATGGTACACAAGATCAAATCTTTACCATCATGAGCACTGAATCAGTCAATTATACGATTGCTGGATACCATATTTATGTGGACCGAAAGTTTATATTAATATTACCAAGGCGTCATTCACCACATTGATGCGTGACCACGGTCGTTTTTGTCCATCGAGTAGAAATAAGGATAGATCCTTCAATTGTCGACTGGCACAGATAGGCTATGTTGAACCGTCTGGCGATGACTCATCCCAATGGTGTATGGCTGTGTTGTAGTTGTGTGTTTTGTGTCTGTGTGTTGTGTTGTGTGTGTTGGTGTGGTTGTGGTGTGTGTGGTGTGCTGTTGTGTGGGGTGTTTGTGTGATTCGTGTGTGTGTGTGTGTGTGTGTGTGTGTCTGTCTGTTGTATTGTATGTTGTGGCTGTGGTGTGTGTGTGTGTGTGTGTGCTGTGTGTGTGATGTGTTAGTGTTGTGTGTGTGTGTGTGAGTGCGCCGTCGTTGCGTGCGTGTGTGTGTGGTGTTTGTGGTTGTTGTGTGTTAGTGTGGTGTGTGTTTTGTGTGGTGATGTGTGTGTGTGCGAAACACAAAAAAGTGTGGGGTGTGTGTGTTAAGTGTTGTGGTTCGATGTGTGTGTGTGTGAAACAAAAGCTGTGTTGTGTGTAGTGCGTCTGTGCGTGCGTGTGTGTGTGTAAGTGGCTGTGTGTGCGTTTGTGTGCGGTTGTGTATGTGGTGTGTGTGTGTGTGTGTGTGTGTGTGTGTGTGTGTGTGTGTGTAAAGTTATTGTAACATTGTGTGTAAGTATTTACTGTCGTGTGTAATATTGCTAACATACGCTAATTAGGTGCATTTTCGATATGAATGGATTTCTCTTAATGATGTCCTAGTGAAGTTAAATTGGAGAATAACAAATTATTGACTTAATCAATGATATTCTTTCTGCATTCTTCTCCAACGAGAGAGATTAACACAGATGCAGGTCCCGCACGGCAGAGGAATTGAAAGACAAAATTTAACATTTTCGGCCCTCCACTATAGAGTGGTGTTTTTAATTCACACCTGGGTCATAAATTGCGTTTCACTATTTCCGGTTGAATACGGTTTTGATGGTTTGGAAGACTTCAACAAACAAAAATCCAATGTTACTCTCAAAAGCAGTGTCAAAAGACAGACCACCAACCGAAGAAGAAAGCGCCCCTATCTTTGTAAGAACAATGCAAGGATGGATTCGCCATATTTTTAGACAGGACATGTACATTCAATGTAATGTCTTATTTTATTCTTAAGGCGTTTAAAACTATCGAACTACATATCCTAAAATGTACTGTCATGTGACCTTCATCATTGGATATTAATGAATACGGCGCAAGTCACCATCAAGCCGTATCCTCCTTGACCGACTGTCTTATGAAGATAGGAGCATTCGTCCTTCGCTGGGTGTGTCTTCTTTCTGAGACCGCTCGAGTAACAATGGCATTTTGTGTCTTGAAACCCACCTCAACAGAAAGATTAGACTGTTCTCTTTTCACTCTAATCCTACAGCAGTATCAATTTAAGACAACTTATCCTAGAATGAAAACTAGATATGAGTCTGGACACTTAGACTATGCTACGTACGCTCGTGATTGGGTAAATTAAAGAGCAGTCTAGAACTTCAACTAGTAAACAGCCTGCTGCCAGCGCGTCGTACATGAACTACTGAGACATCCTTGAGCAGCTGTTCGCAAGCAATGCTACACTGTATGAGATACCTAATGAAAGCCGCATATGCATACTTGACACGTGAAACTGGAGAAATACAGGGTCTTTAAAGGGAAGTCAACTCCTGACGTTAATTTGAAAGACATACGGCTAACCATTATGGAGCTTCAATTTAAAACAAAATGATCAAACTGTTATAATTTGAGCCTACATAGTAATACTTAATTGAACCATAACACCTAGATAACAAAGTTTGGAGTTTTTTTTTTTTTTTTTTTTATTCTGCTGTCACTGGCAGATAGGCAATGAATAACACATGAGTGTATCTGATGTAGAACGACCCAAGTCCATTTTTGGATAGTTGGTCTTTATGTCTCATTAAACCAAAAGCATGAAACCCGCAGTTATCAATTCCGAGTCCCGTAATTTGTAATATTCATGTAATTATAAAACTGTCATCGCTTGGTTAATTAGAATCGTCATCTTTGATTTTCATATGAGACAATAAATCAACAATTTCCAATGACGTTTAGTGGCCGTTCGCTTTTTATATCCATACTTCAATTGTACTGGTGGAGAGGGTATACAATAGCCTAGATGCTACCACAGTAAGTCTATGGGATGAATGGGCACATGGTGAATCGTGTCACACTGAGTAGCTTCGTAGATTTTTCACCTTTTTTTACAGCACTATTTTTTAGAAATACATCAATTTTTTTTCAGGGCCGGTACTCCCATTTCTATGCCTTATGTCAAAGACATGTAGTCATGGAAGGATTATGTAGCCTCACATTTTTAAAAACTGTGGTCCATTTTTAGCCTGTTGATTCAATAATAGCAGCCAAAATGCGCAGAAACCAAACTGAAGTTTGGCAAAGCAGCCATCAAAGAGTAGCCAGAGTTGTATGGATGTTAGTTTTATATTTTTGTAGCACAATGCGAGCCACTGCTCCCATTTGTACATGGCAAAATATAAATTCCATAAAGTGTAATTTTCCTCAGAAACTTAAATGGTTTACTTGTGCATTCATGTATATATAGATAAGACAAAGTTTTTTTCATATGCCTCTGTGAGTAACATTATTCAATTATCATAATACCATTGGAAAATGGCAAATTATAGCATTGTAATTGACATTAATATGGGATCTTGCTCGCATGTTGATATCAATAATTAAACTTATAAATTCTATTATTCTTTCGTGGATTTTCGCCAAAGTTTCATTGATATTTTCTATCATTTTTGCTCTTTCAACATGGACCCTGTCAAAACCAAACTTGAGATCGGGAGAGGACTTCTCCTTCAAAGAAACAACATAATCAATTCCAAGGCATATTGGTGGGCTTTGCTTCACCGGTAGACGTGGGGTCGACGTAGGAGAATGATAATGAATTCACATCTAACGACTGATCACACACCCACACAAACACAACAGTCCACACACATCAACACACACACACAGCACACACACACACAACCACACACCACACACACAGCCACACACAGGTCAACACACACACACACACACACACCACACACACACACATACAAACACCTACCACACACATGCACAGCAGTCATACGCACACACACGATGCACACACAAACACACATACAGCACACATACACACACACACACACCACCTAGCACCACACACGAACATCACCCACATACCACATACCACACATAGCACACACATACACACACATAACACATACACACACATGAAATGCCGGGCTTTAATTTACCTATTATTGTTGTCTTTTCTATATTCACAATGTAGCATTTAAGATCTATTCAGATTATGTCATCAATCTTTACCATGAAACTCATTGATTGAATAAAACAAACATATCAAACTAATGTTTATTGATAATAATAATTTTTTACCCCACAAGCCAAAAATAGGATTGGGGGTAGATTCTACCACACACTACGAAATGTTCACAAATCACAATGATCTCTTTGTACTTAATATTGTATATACACGTTATCTTAATTTGACAACCTTTTCATAATTTCAATTCATAATTTTGAGTTGTTCCTTCTACTTAAGCTCAAATAACATTTGTGGGCTTCCCCGGTATTTTAAAAATCAAGGGAATCCTGCGTATTTATTCACCTCAAGTTTGGTGTGTATAATAGATGACCTGAAGTTACACCACTGGTCGATATTCTGTCATTGAAAATCAAACAAATTGGCGTTTGGAAATGTACTTTTTTTTATCTGATGCAATAATATCTGCTTTCCGGCAAAATTTCGTCTTGTCACTGTTGCAACTAGAACACATACGCACCCCCCCCCCACACACACACACATCCTGCGTGGCTACGAACATGTAGATCAGTGGCGTACGAGCTAAACCATTTTACAGAAAGGAGTGAGCCAAATCATTTGGGGGAAAGGGGTCAGAAACAAATGACCCATATCATTTAGGGGATCAGAATGAAATGAGCCAAATCATTGGGAGGGGGGGGGGAGGAGTTAGAAACGAACATAAACACACAAATTCATCAATATAAGCCTACTCTGCACCATGATCACATTTCATTGGAGGTCAAGCGCTCCCAACTCCTCCCCCAATCGGAGGCTAGTGTTGTAGATTAAGAATTGAAAAAGGTTTGGGTTGTTAATAATTTATTATTATTACTGCTTTGTTATCATTTCGGATGACACAGGTACTTAATCAGTGTTACCCTCAGCCATCCAGTCCCGGGTAGTTTTTACCCTTCTCTTTTCGACGAAGTGCATGGGTTGTGTTTCTGTCTTAACACGAGACCTCCGGCTTTACGTCCTATGCGAGGGACGAGGTAATGGGGATAAAGTGCCTTCCCCAAGGACGCAACCGCCATGGCCCGGCGTGGATTCGAACCACGGACCTCTAGGTCGAGAAACCGAAGTCTTATCCACTGAGCCATGAAACCTCCCTTAAATTTCGTTTTCTTATTCAATTTCATTTCTTTGCAGGATGGATCGGGTCAATTCCACTCGCCATGACCTTTCTCCTAGCCCCTGTCTTCACCATTTTCATCGAACGATTTGGATACAGACCATCGGCTATTGTTGGAGTGATTTGCGTCGCAGCTGGAACAATTTCGTCATCTTTCATGCCAATTTTGCCACCGATATTTCTGACATACAGCGTACTCTTTGGAAATGGCGCGGGAATATTATACATCGGTTCTTTGGCGCTGATCCGGGAATATTTTCCTGAGGAAAACTTAGTGAGGGCATACTGTGTCGCTCTGGCTGGAACAGGAACGGGTAAGTTATTTACAGTTTTCCTGTTCTGATATCAACTTCCACAATCTATGAAATTGAACACTGCCCGACACTCACCCAGTGACATAGTGAACCCAGTGAACCAAAGTTTAGGTGGGAGTAATCAGTTATATTGCCTAACAGAAGAAAAATGTCTCAGATATTAATGCAGATTAAGTGAATGCAAAAAAAAAACTTCTGCAAACACACCAGCAAAAGATTGCGAAAATTTGAATAATGAATTCAAAAGATTATGTTTTTTATACTTAATCCACCTGTCGCCTCTGTAGATGTCAAGTCTGCTCAAAACTGGAATGATGCAGCATAACAACTCTCGATTGACTGGGCAATAAATTTTCGTGAATTGTCATTTCTTCTTGGCTGTTAGCAGTGCCTTGCACCTTGTTAATGCGGCGTGCAGATTCATCTTAGCTCTTACATACCTAAGAATCAGCAAGATATATTAACAGTTTTTCCTGAAAAAAAGGGGAAATTTGGTATAAACGTCTGTTGTGACATCACAGATATCATCCTTTATTTTTGAAAGACTATATGAATAGCTTGTTTGCGAAAGACGCTAAATCAACCTTTTTGAAGACATAATATTTGCATGTAGTTACAGAATAAAGAAAAGTACTTTGTGGCTTACACATCAGGCAAGTACGAAAAACCGAAAATTTTTGTTCCATTTTCCTTAGGCGCGAGTACAAAGTCGAAAAAGAAGAAGAAATCTCCCTTTTTCAAAGTTATCACAGTGGATTTGGCGCCTTATAACATGAAAGGTCTTTATGCGACTAAATAAATTTACTCAAGCATTAAATCATGTTGAAATTTCTATCAAAACATGTTATTGATTAATGGAATTCACATTTAAGTCTGGAGAAACTTTACCTTACTATATCATTTCTGCGAAGGAGTAAGACCGTTTATGCATATCCTTTAAACCCAAGCGTTTAGAGAGCGGTTACTGGGTTAAAGGCATTGTATAACAATGTTTCCAGTTAAAAAATCTGAGCTACATGATTCCCCATGCTACTAGTGTCTTTGATACGGTCTAAAAATGAAGCCCTGAAAAAATTGCAGTGTAAAACAATCATTAAGTGCTTTAAAAAAGTGAAAATCATTGAGAGACCATTCCAGCTTTTCTCCATAGACTGCTGTGTTGCAGAATTTCCTATCGCCCGATATAAAATTAATGTGCCAATTTGTATCTGCACATATTGTACTAGTGACAGCATAACTGTCCAAACTTTTGTATTCTAGGGTGTTTATTTATCCATTCAAACACTGTCAGATATGTCAGATAGCAAAGTTCGACAATTTTTTAAACGGGTCTTCCACAGTGTTATATAGTGTCTTTAATGTGATTAAGGAGGAAACCCGAAAGGAAACCCCAGAAGAAAAACCTGGAGGTTAGTGGACACTAATACAGTAGTAAAAGCATAAATTATACTTTTAGATATAAGGTCAAGTTGTTAATATTTCCGATGGCCTTAGCGGAGAAGGATTTACGTAATAGGCCATTAGACGAAAGATCTTCATTACCTCAGGTACTTGTACAAAATGCGTGAAAAGGTTCAGTGAAAGAGTTACCACAGGGTCGGACACGACTCGACGGTACAAGGTAACAAGGTCATAATTACAAAACGGAATGCATGGTGGATAATAAAGACACAGAAACAAGAATATTTTATGTTATGAGCTCTGTCACATAGTCGATACATTGATATGCACAAGAAACGATTCAGTTTTGCATCCCGGTGGGTTGAAAGAGAGATTATACAACATAAACTGTGGAGCGATTTGATGAAATGTCTTTCGCTCTTTTTTTTTGCATGTAAATAAAGAAATGTTATCCCATCAGTCCTCCAAGAAAAAGTTCTTAAAAGATATTTTAGTACCAGTTTGTCTCAATAAGGGACGCCATTTTCGCAACACCATTCCATTGGTGCACATTAGCACAATTTTGACGTAGATGACGCAGATATGCAGTTTCTCAAAGCATGATTCTGGACAGTATGGTACTAATATCTACACCTTACTTGTGCTATTACACATAAAAATAGTGCAGCTTTAGCAGGATTTATGACAAATTGGGAACTTTTCAAGGACCTTTCTTCGACTTTGCGTCGAATCTGGAATAATCATGGCATGTATGAAGACTGATAATCATCTATTAGGAAAACTGACCTCGTGGCTGTTTGAAAATTTTCTCCGAAATCTGGTGTCAAAAGAACCAATTAAGTCCGCTTGCAAGTTCGAAGTTACATTATACCCACTCAGCTTTGTTAGGAAAAAATATGATAATAAAATGTGTGTCGTTCTCGAAATTCTCGATTAATAAGAAGAGACTGTCACTTAAATTGCTTTCCTTTTTTCATTACTTTTCCTTGAAGGTATGTTGTCATTTGCCCCCATCCTGTCTTACGTACGGAACCGATTTGGTTGGAGGGCGGTTCTTCAAGTTATGGGAGCAGTAAATTTTGTAGTGGGACTTCCATGCGTGCTCACTTTCGCTGACCCTTCTAAGGATGGTGACGTTAAACATCAGAAGTCAGTTCACAGAACTAAAGACAGCATTGATAGCAAAACACAAGAATTGAACGATGCGTCGCCTGATCAGGATCCCGATCAGGATACGGAACGAATTGAGGAAAGTTATGTTGAAGACGAGGAGAAAATCACTTTTCCACTCAGGTGCGAAAATGGTGGTATTGAGGAAGCTCCCAGTCCGAAAAACACCGATGATTCAAGTAACAGCGATAACAACAAACTGCAGCAGAAACCATCTGACAATCTCAGCATCGGTTTAGCGAAAATCAACATGATACAGCGTTTAAAACAGGCGATGACATACCCTGAATGTTGGCTTCTATGTGTGCTCTTTATGAACAACTGCGCCATTTACGGCTTCTATCACATAAACATGGTAAGATCGCATTACCTGAATGTTAAAGACATCGCATAACAATATTTCATTTGAAAAAAAATGTGAACTACATGATTCCCCATGCTACTAGTGTCTTTGATAAAGTCTAAAAATGAGGACTGAAAAAATTACAGTTACAAAACTAAAAATTATTCAGAGACCATTTCCAATTTTCCCCATAGATTGCTTTGTGTTGTAGAATTTCCATCGGCTGAGAATAATTCATGTCCAATTTTAATCTGTAGGCCTACATATTTTACAAGTGACAGCTGAACTTTTGTGTTCTAGAGTGTTTATTTGTCCATTCAAATACTGTGAGATATGTCAGATAGCAAAGTTTGACATTTTTAAACAGTTCTTTCCCAATATTATATACAGGGTGGCCCAGAAAGAATGCTACGAGTATGATCGCTAATTTCTTCACCATTATCGGCAAAATTTCATTAATTTTTATTTTGTTGGTTAGAACATTTTTTTCCAATAAAATGATACCAAGATCATAGATTTTGAGTAAGGCGTTTTGATTCTAGGGCCATTTTTCGGAGGCAATGCAATTTCCCAAATTTGCCAATTTTTCAACAGCGGCGGTCATCGGAACGCCGAGATATTCTGGCATCTCAGCTTGCCATACCAGACAAACCGCGATGACAATGGATATGTAGCTCGCATCGTCTTCTTTATGAAAGCGATGGCATTCCAGCCCTTTGTCATCGCGGTTTGTCTGGTATGGCAAGCTGAGATGCCAGAATATCTCGGCGTTCCGATGACCGCCGCTGTTGAAAAATTGGCAAATTTGGGAAATTGCATTGCCTCCGAAAAATGGCCCTAGAATCAAAACGCCTTACTCAAAATCAATGATCTTGGTATCATTTTATTGGAAAAAGAATGTAAAACCAACGAAATAAAATTAATGACATTTTTACCGATAATGGTGCAGAAATTAGCGATCATACTCGTAGCATTCTTTCTGGGCCACCCTGTATAGTGTCTTTAATGTAATTTAATAAAATGTATTATTGGGCCACGTCATAACGTATTATTATATTAATACTACGACAAAACAATAGAAGCAACATTATTATGACTTCAAATTTGCAGTCCATTATGATGACGAAGAATGCATACGTGCACCTTATAACAGCTGTTTGCACCCTTGAATTTGAAATAGACTGATGTGCCAATATGCATTTTCAGTGTGCAAAATAAGAGGATGCCAATGCACACCGTAAAACGTAAAATATCTTTGCAAATTTGCACTTTAGAATTTCCAAAGTTTTGATTAGTGTATCGCAGAATTTGCAAATTTCATGATTAATGGTGCAATTGAGCATTTTTCGGGTGTAGCGATGCACTGTAAAGGGTTTGCCAGTGTTGCCCCTTTTCGTGCTGTTCTTGTTTTGTTCGTGTTTGTGTGTTTGTGTGTGTGTGTGTGTGTGTGTGTGTGTGTGTGTGTGTGTGTGTGTGTGTGTGTGTGTTGTGTGTGTGTGTGTGTGTGTGTGTG
>JZLH01S0270992.1:0-17120 GCA_001188425.1 Eucidaris tribuloides
CTTGAAAACATTAGAACGAGAGCTCCACTTAAAATTGAAACAAAATGTTTATGAGCCTTGCATATTACGAGGAGGCACGTGAATTTCCTGGTCTAATATTTTCACACGCCCTAAAGAAAAATGGTGGCACTCGCTATCATCCTTTGAATTTGTCAGAGCTAACCAAAACCTTTGGTACAACATTTCAAGATGGACACGATCATACAGCAAGTCCAAACTTGTCACACGAAATTGTTTTCTTAGCCTCAGTAGGACCTCCGAGACGCATTACTACTCTGTACCCATTATCCTTAACACAGAAAAATTTCTATGATTTATGTGGCGTGGTCAACGCTATTCAATTCAGAGTACTGCCAAATGGCCTTTAGTACCGCTCCTAGACTTTTTACAAATTTCCTCAAACAGTGTTTGCGACACTGATGGAAGTCAGGCCAATTACTGTCATAAGGATTTGTTGCGATTACAGCTTAATTGTCGCTAGACTCTAGAGAAGGGACACTTGAGGCCGTAAAGCCACACTGAATACTATCCAGCCTCGCTTCATTGTCCATAATGAGAAATCAATTCTAGAACTACTCCAGACGTTACAATTTTTTGGCGGTTACAAGCTAGACACACTAATTATGCGCATTATCGTTACCTGGCGATAAATGCCTAGATGTATCAATGTTTGTCCAGGAATTAATTGCACAGTTGTAATAACAACCATTAGACAAGTAGCAAGAGCTATTGGCTTAAGATGGTAGAAAAGGCTTTTCCCTCATGTGTTCAGTATGGGCCATTCATTACGACAATTGGAATTAGAGAAGAAGCTGCATTAAAAAGGAGCCCAATGGACATTTTGACGAGCAATGTCACTCTCACAATGAAGCACGTAAATGGCTTGTTTTTGGTGGATAAAGAATGTCACAAATTCTTTCACCCCTATCTGTTAGAGACAAACATACAATTGAATTGCGCACTGATGCCAGTATGGAGCTGGATGGGGTGCTTACTAATATGCATACCCTAACTGGTGGTAGATGCAATATAATCAGAAGCAGCAAAGCAAACAAATAATGAGATCAATCAATTAGAATTATCGCTGCAGAGATGGAATCAAATCATTTGTTCCAATTGTCAACATCAATGTTTTGATAGAATGATAACACCACAGCTGTGAGTTATGTCAAAAATTTTGGTGGAATTCGATCACAGCAACTGTAACAAAATATGCTCAAGATATTGGCAGTAGTGCAATTTCACGCCAATATTTTGGCTTAACTGCATCATATTCCCAGGCAAGCCAATACAAGTGGCTGATTTGAAAAAGTCTTAGAGAAAGTTCAATGAACAGGAACTGAAGAGCAGCACTCAACACAAAAATTTTTCGAAAGATTTGTACACCGATTTTGGAACCCAGAATCGACCTGTTTCTGCATCTCGCTTGAATGCACGAATTAAGGAGAGATACGTCTCATGTTCCTGATTCTAATGCAGAATCTGTGGAATGCATTTACTTTAGATTTGGATGTGAATTTAATTTTATCGCCTTCCCTCCCTTCTGCTTAATTCCTAAATGCATTCAAAAGATTATGAATGACAAGGCAAAGGGAATCTCCTCCTCGGTCTCAAACTGGCAACACAAGCCTGGTTTCCACGCCATGAGAAATTTAATGTATGGGTGAACCCATGTCTTATCACGAGGAAGTGATAGATTTACTCAGCCAGCCTATTTCCAACACCCCCACCCCCTCTCTGAATCGCATTGATTTCTTTGTTGCAGATTTATCTGGAGATCTCTCGAGGCCAAAGACTGAGGCAAAGCATCATTAGACATTATCTCGCACTCGTGAGAGAACTCTACAACAAAAGGAGTATTCAAGTTTATAATTTCAAGAAATGGCTGAATTTTGCAAACAAAAGTCGGAGAACGAACTTCATACTTCAGCTGAATATTTATAATTGAAGTTCCTGACTCATCTTTTCCACAAAAGATATGTGGTTTCAGTTCGTTAAAATGTAAGTTCACGCAGTGCACTGTCTACATTTGTCACGTTGAAAGGACCCCACTCTGTTTGGAATCACCCGATTAATTTTCACGCTTTTATGAATAGGGGTCTACCAGGCTTCGCCGCCTACAACCAGATACATAGAAAATATGGGATGTGAGAGTAGTATTTCAACTATCTGCGATAATTTATCACCTGCAAAATGTCTGAGCCTAAAACAACTGCACCTACAAGTTAGTAATGTTACTAGCGCTTTTGTATCAGCACAGCGGCGTGCAGTCTATTAACCTTTTCTCGACCTTAATAATATGCCAGCTGAAGGAAAGTCGAGTAAGTTCAGTTTTAGCGGCATCTAAACAGGACAGAATGGAAGGGATCCATTCACACTCCGCGTTGTCGGCATACCCACCAGATCGCCCGGTTGTGGTTGTGGTGACGTCATTAGACACTACATAAGAGACTAAATGTCTTCTCGGTACTGAGACCCGTTATTACATTAGTTTCAGGAAGCCGTTTAAGCGCGGTTACGTCACAGACTATTGCACGATGGATTAAAGAGTGCATTGTCCAGCAGCGGCATAGACACTGGACAAGTTTAAAGCACATTCAACTAGAGCGGCAGCAACATCGGTCTGCAGAGGCACTGACTCCCAATAAACTATATTATGACCAAGCTGGATGGTCAAGATGAGAGAACTTTTCCAAAAATACTACAAAAAACCCATCCAACAACGGATAATCAGAAATTTGTGAATGCTTTGCTGTCTAAGAAGTCAAAGTGACTTGAATGTCATGGTACAAGTGTTACCTATTCTATGCTGTGGAAAATCCATCCACAAAAGAGACCATTTTAGTGTGGATACAAGTGGTACCACATTTGTTTATATACTGTGGAAAACCCATCCACAAGAGACTTTGTGTAGTATACATTCTGTATTATACTGTGGAAAAAACATCCACAAAGAGACATGTGTAGTATGAGCAGTTGAGACTCCTGAAATAAAATAGATTTTAGAGTCTACAGTTATGGAACAATTTACAGTTGAGTTTGATACTTAGTTCCATCAATGGACTTTTTGTGAAAATGTCACAAGACGTGTTGGAGGTATCAGCACAAGTGAAGCAACATACATGACCTAATGCGTCTAGAAAACAGGTTATGTGTTACTATAAACACCAGTGTTTGCGGCCTGCTAGGGCTTCAAAGGCTTCTGGTGTAAGGTGTCTCTTAAATTACGAATAAATAGTAAAATGAACGAGAAACTTACCGTTTTGAAGTTGAATTTTTATTTCATGAATTAATTTAAGAGGAGCTTACATGCCACCTCTAACCCTCCCACAAAGTTGGGAACTTCAACAACATTCAACAGGTTAATGTTCTCGGTCAATTCTAGCAGGCCGCTAACTTTGAAGAAATGACTGCGCATGCGCGAGGCTGGTTCTTCTGTGTAAGCTCCCTCTTGAATTACTTCATAAAATAAAAATTCAACTTCAAACAGGTAAGTTCTCGTTCAATTTTACTATTTCATTGCTATAAATAATTTATTATTTACGAGAGATTTATTATTTTTAAGAGATTTTGTGTGTGGAAAAGTTGTGCGACGAGGTGGAAACGGTGAAAGAGTTTTCGTACTTGGGGGACAGGGTGAGTGTGAGTGGAGGGTGCAGGGCAGCTGTGACAGCGAGCGCAAGATTTGGATGGGTGAAGTTTAGGGAATGCGGAGAGTTGTTATATGGGAAAAGGTTTCCTCTGAAGATGAAAGGATTAGTGTATAGGAGTTGCGCGAGATCGGCGATATTGTATGGGCACGAAACGTGGTGTTTGAGTGAAAACGAGATGGGGATTTTGAGAAGGACTGAGAAGGCAATGGTGAGAGTGATGTGTGGTGTGAAGCTGATGGACAGGAAGAAGACTGAGGTTTTGATGTGGATGTTGGGTTTGGAAGAGACGGTGGATCAGATGGCAGAGGCGATTGGAGTACGTTGGTATGGACATGTGTTGAGGAGGGATGTTGATCATGTTTTGAGAAGGGCGCTTGAGTTTGAGGTGGTTGGTCAGAGGAGAAGGGGGCGACCGAAAAAGACATGGAAGAAGCAAGTGGTGGAGGAGAGTAGGAGGGACTGGTTTGAGGGAGGAGGATGTACCGAATAGAGTAAAGTGGAGGGAGGGGGTGAGGGTGATTTCTGTGAGTGTGAGGTGAATCCGGCCACCCCCGTAGTCTGGGACTAAACCGGATTTAAATCCTGGATTACTACTTCTGCTATTACGAATTGGTACAATATTATTCTTTAATAAAAATTTCATTATTAGAATGAGTGTACTAGTACATGTATCTACAACTTTTCTACTCAACATTTTTCTTGATCATACACATGAGAAAAATTCTAATTGTTTGAAATTGACACTACACTCGGAAATGTGCTCAATGTGGCAATGTTCAAAATACTTGACACATTAAGAATTTAACTCTTAACATACCAGATGATTTGAACCTCTATGGGCTTTATGTGTATTATTTGGTGCAGATCTGCGACTTCGGCACGGTAAGAGTTAACTTGAATACCCACCGATAGTGAGCCTAGCCTGCTCCTTCTGGTCACTCTGGCCATTGTAGAGGTAGAGGGTGAATCGGGATTCACTCCGCCAGTCTCGGTTCAGACTCAGATTGCAGCAGAAGAAAACGGAGTAGCGACCCTTGAGTCTTAGCACCCAGATGGGGTAGACAGGGGTCTTCAGCATGCTGCCAATCTGTGGTGTGAGGGTGGGGGAGGGGGTGTGGGAGGGGGGATGGGTAAAAGAAGGAGATTATAGACTTTATATGTGATCTGAAAATTACAATGAATTATGACAAACTGTACCCGTCGTTCTCGCAGCATACACTTATCAGGGGGGTGTTTCATGAAAGGACTTGTCGGATAAAATATCTGACAAGTCCGTTTTTCCCCGACAAGTTCAGTAAAATCCTTGGTTTTGATTGGTTGAGAGGCACTGCGCACTGACTGTTATTATGGTAACTGTCAGAGTCTGACAACTTGTCAGAGCTGACAACTTTCATGAAACAGTCCCCTGAACTTACAGCAGCATGACACAAATATCTGTTTTGAGTCATTCTAGTTGCTTTCGCCATAGTACTAAATGCCAACCCACTGTTCTGTCCCATCTAGGTATGTGTGCCACAAGGACTCTCCTTTCCATTCCGTCATGTCTCATAATATATCCAAAGTATCCTAGCTTCTGTTCCCTTACATATTTTCCACATACTGTACTTATAAAAACAAAACACTATTATAACCAAGTTTTTTTGCATGACAAGTCAGTGGAAAGTTGGCTCTACATTTTGTTTTCACCTTGAAAGGTTAATTACCGATACCCATTGAAATAATTATATAAAAAAAATGTTTTGCATGTTTTTTAGTACTTGATATAAACATTTTTCTACATAAAGAATTGTTGTCAGTTTAATTTTTGTGTGTGTTTTATGACATATACACAGATGAAACATAGGCCAGAATACTTATCTCACTTACCGTTATTTTCTTGGCATTTCTAGCTTCTTTTCCTTCTAGTCTGTCAACGACTAACATTCCGATCTCAGCTCTTTCCTTAACACCTTGCCTCTTAACCTCCTACATGGACATGAAGAAATAACATGAAATTAATTTAACAACAGTGAAACAATTAACAAATTCTAACACTAACAGATTTGTAGGTTAGCATGGAATGGATTGGATTACAGGTAAGGAAGTTACTGAATCCATATAACAGGGATATGGCAAGATTGAATGTAGTCCTAAACTTACAACACAATGCTTCCACAATCAAGTATATTCTTTAAAGTTTCTGCTGTGAAAATTTCATAGTCATCTATTTCCTCTTTGTTAGACAACAATTATCAGAAAATACTGTGACAGTGAAATCTTTTGAGTAGCCTTCTATGGGATCAATTTCTATCAGGGCCAGAGATTTATTCGATACTGGTAAATTGATAAGGATGGCGGGCTTGTGCAGAAGCCCAGTAAATCTCTCAAACAGAAACAAGTCTCTACATTTTCAGTAGTAAAAATGTGTACTTAGTAGGATGTAACCATTTGTAGGCACTATAACCTCACTTTATATGAAAGGTTTAACATATTATGGGGGGCTTTTGTGTAAAAAATTTTTCTTTGAGTGTGAGATGTACTGGGCTTCTGTACAAGCCTGGCGTCCCCAAGGGGTCAAGTAAACAAATTTAAGAGAAATCTTCCCAGCCTGTCTGAATATACACTCTAGTCAGTGTATATATTGGTATATGATTCAACTCATTTAGTTCTTGATTCTTCTAAAGAGAAGGGAGGCATTGTGGCATAGTGGATAACAGCTTGGCTTCCTGACCTACAGGTCCGTGGTTCGAGCCCACGTCATGACGGTTGTGTCCTTGGGTAAGGCACTTTATCCCCATTACCTTGTCCCTCAGATAGGACGTAAATCCGGAGGTCCCGTGTTGAAACAGAAACACCTCAGCACGTAAAAGAACCCACACACTTCATCAAAAAAAGAAGGGTGAAAACCCAGTGTGATGGCCATTTCAACACTTTCAACATTCTTCGGGCCCCTTCTATAGCACGTCGTATAGATGCTGCCTAGTAAAGAAGGATGGTCAAATATGTAACGCTTTGGGCCTAAAGGGAAAAGTGCAATATAAATAATTATAATAAAATAATAATAAATCATTTACAAGACTTTTTGACAATACTTTACCAAGAGTGTTGAATTTGTGTCATACTCCTGGACGCCGTTGAAGAGATAGGGTGTGGCTGTACCGGTCAGTACTAGATTGATCATGGCTAGAGAACACTGGTCATGATTGGTCAGTAAGAACTCCCCTTGAAGATCCTCCTCTAACCTGGAATGGGGTGACAGATGAGAAAGACACAAGTTATTTACCCTGAAAATGGGTTGATTTGAGTTACTGTGGGGTTAATTGATGCACCATTACAAGTTGTATAATAAACTGTACTTGGCAAACTACAAAAGACATTTTTTTGGATTTTTCAACATTTTTCAATCTGTTGTCCAAGAAATGAGATATGATGATCTATGTGTACGTATGTGTATGTGCACATGGATATTGTTCTTGTACTAGCTGAAGGAAATGATAATCAATCAGTATCTAGAGAAATTGACCTTTTCTTATGTATGGCATTGTGTCCTAGATGACAAATATCATTTCTTCCACTAATCATAGAAATGGAGACTTCACTCTGGATGTAGCCAATCACCTGGTCTATAACCTTCCCCCATTACAAGGATGTGACCATGAGGGATATATTAAATTGTTTGAAGTATGGTGAGAAGATGAAATGTTCCAGAAAGGTCAAGCTTTTCAGCACAGAATTGCCCGTTTGATGAATCAAGACGTAGGAAAGATTTATAATGTTTTGCGTCATTGACCACTGAAATCTCTACTCCAAAAGTCGATTAGTTCATCTTTAAGTTTGCAATAGTCAATACTTCAACCATGTTTGCTAACACAATTTTCATGTAATTATGCTTACAGGTGGAGAACTGAGTCGAATCAGCTTCTTTACCCCTTGACCTTTGAACACCAAAGTTTCACCAATTTGTCTTTTAAGAACATAACAATAATGATAATAATTATATTAAAAAAAAATTCAATCATGACTTACTTTTGAACGGTTCTCGATAGTATCAAACTGTAGAGAAACATCAAGGCCCCTCCACCTTCATGACTTTCAAACTGAAAGAAAAAAATACACCAAAATCCTGAGGTACAGTTTACTCTTTATTAACCATGCCAAACAACAAAGTACAAATGTAAGGAGCATTTTGGTAATCAATCTCACCTAAAATTATCGTATATCATGATCTACCTTCCTATTTTAACCACATGTACATGTATAATCAAAGAGAAACACTAATCACATTATACTTCTAATCTCAAGACAACATTCAAAGCTTTGATATCCAATATGGGACAAGATAGCAAATTCCTCAGAAAAAAGTCTGGAAATCTGAGTTTGATCATTTCTTCTTTCTCTTAGTAGTAATTGATGCATGGTTGGTACTACATCATTTTATCTTGTTCTAGACTGATATCCTACTTATTACGATTATGCCTTCATGGGAAGGGTAGGGTTAAAAAACAAGGGATAAGGTGTAAATTAAAAAGCTGTATAATGAACACTGGTGGACATGAAGAGTCAATAAAGAACATGTTCGTTTCATTGGAGTTATGCCATTTGCTGCCAAAGATAGTGCGACCTATGTCTCGCTCTGTAATGCAGGTCAGACAAACATCAATAGCAACTGCCTGCCCACTTAACCCGTTGCCTACGGGAACCGGATGTGCCCTGTGTTAACTCTATGGGATTTTCAGATTCTCGGAGGCAATGGGTTAATAATCTCTTTGTAACTGGATGGAGGCTATTACACATGCTGCACTGGCTGCTATATGCATACCTTACTCATCTCAAAAGACTGAACTTATTCCGTCTTTGGTAAAACCATTTTGTCAGATGACTATACATTACAAGCTAAAATGATTGTCCGTCATCACTGACCATGGCATGGTGCAGGGTACAGCTGCTCTCGGGGGAAAAAAACTTATCGTTAACCTAATCTGGCCCGGGGGGGGGGGGGGGGGGCTAAAAAGCCCCCCCTCGACAAAGTTTGAGACCATTCCGCCAGCGCGAAATTTTTTTGACCGCAGTCGCTCGCTGACTTTTACTTTTCAAGTGTTGCGCATCTTTTGAGACAAATTCGCGACGTCCGGTATCGCGGTTCTGGAGTTACGCAACTTTTCGTACTTGCATGTCACACTAAAATCGCTTAAAAACATGAAATCGTGTTTTATTTCAATGTAAATCTGTTTTTCAGCCAATTCATAAATGTATGAATTATTTTTACTTTTACTTGATTGAAATTAACTTATTATGCTGTTTATGATCGGCCAAAGTGTCCCGAGAATTTCATCAAAAAATCAATAAAAAACAAAAGGTCGCAAAAACAAAGAAATACATAAGAAATTCATGAAACAATAAAATACATAAGAAATTAATTCTGATTCAGCACTTTTTTTGACAGATAATTGTTTAGAAATGTCAAAAAGAATATTATCACAAAAATTAGCATTCTGTGAGCTGTTTAAGGGAGTTATAGGCAAAAATATGATTTTATACATAAATATGATTCCTAATTAATATACTTAAAAATAGAAGATAATTATTTTTCAAAAATCTAACTATACAGTCTTGCGAATTACGTCCGGCTTATGCACGTTGCAAATTTTTGCAGCGATCGCACGATCCGCGGCGAGATCTGTGGGGGGCGGGCCAAATAAGCCCCCCCCGGGCTATGCAATTTCAAAAAGCCCGGGCTGATTAGGGCTAGTTAAGCCTAGTGTTCTTGCATGATATGCGTGACTTAAATGGACTTACACATTTGGAAATTTCTTCTCAAGCTACTTTTAAGTAACTGGTATCAATGTGGAACACTCAACGACTTTCACTACTATGGGAAAGAACAAAGCAGATGACAATAATGGTAATATCTTATCAACATGCAATAAAGTACATGCATCTTTTCTAAGAATTCCTAGATGGCATAATCAATGCATATTATACAGCGCATAATATTCATGAGAATCTCTGTGTCCTTTATACAATGGAGTAAGTAATTTCAACATAACATTACAACTTTAACAACTAGACAGAACCATTTAGCAAGAGAAAGGTAATGTTTTTTAAGATGAAGGGCGTGAGTACATGTGATCGCATTTATTGACTTGGTAATTTGTTCCGTAGCAAAGGTGCTGCTGACTGGAAAGCCAGATTCCTATTATGAACACATTTTGGTTGAATGAATAATTAATAAATTCTGGCTGGAAGATCAAAGATTTCTTTGTGGAACATATTCAACTAGCCTATCAGACAGTCAAGCTACTGTCATACTGTGCCGTCTAACGATTCCGTCTGCCTCCGTCTAAAATATTTACCTCAGGTGTCAGACAGTGGCATATGGAATACAATAGAATGGAACAGAATGGAAAAGCACCGTCTGTCAACGTCTAGATACGTTTGTAATCCAGTTGAAAAACGAATCAAAAAGTCCAATAAACATTTAATAAACACACGCGTTTGTTTTTCAGATGGAATCGTTAGACGGCGAAGTGTGACAGTACATGTAGCTTTATGTATTCACTGTCATAGTCGTGACATCAAACTAGCTCAGAAATGTGTGGGGACAAATCATCAAGTGAAGATGTGTTGGCTCAGTTGGTAGAGCGTCCGCCTCACAACCGAAAGCGGGGGTTCAAGCCCATTCAAACCCCGGCCGCGTCAGACCAAAAGACGTTAAAAGATGGGAGTTGCTGATACCCTGTTTGGCATTCAACGATTTAAGGGATAGAGCAACATCAATCTGGTGCTGCTCAGTGGCTGCCGGGCCCACGAGTAATTGGGCAAAATGAATTTTCGGAGGATTTCTATTTCTGATTTCTATTAGAACAATAAATCTGGATTAATTATTATTATCATTATTAAATAGAACATTCGTATCTGTGGGTCCATACAGCCAGGTGCAATATGCTGCACCTGGCTCCATCATTGTCAAAACATATTTCTGAGCCAGAGTAATGTCAGGCTGCAGACAGTAAATTACATTAGAATCTAGAAACTCCAGGGGCCTGTATCATAAATCTGTTAGTAAAGTTACGGATTACTTTACGAATGACTCAAATATGAATTGCTAAGTAAAATGCAAAAATTTATTCTTGTAATTTGAAGAAAATATGATTAATGTCAATAAGATTTTGCCAAAAGATAAAGTTTGCATTGAAATGCTGACTAAAAGGTTGTCAAGAGTAAGAATGTTAATCTGTGTGTGCATATTTGAACATTAGAAGATGTGATTTAAATAGTTTGAGAATCACGTTTGGCTTGCCATATTCTAGTCGTTCGTAAAGTCATTCGTAAGTTTACGAACAGCTTTATAAAATGCCCCAAAGGAATACATACTGTTCTCATGAAGTATTCTAGTCTCTTCTGCTCTGAGTACAATAGCCCTGGGTTCTTGGGATGTAGAGTGACGATGCAAGCCCGTTTCTTCTCCCCAGCTCTCCACAGTATCTTGGCCATGGCCTGGATCAGGAACTTCCTCTGTTTCCATTCATAAAGGATCTTCAAACGGGCAGCGACTCTAAAATTGAGAGAGAATAGTTTGGTTACAAAAGTATTCACATTTTATGAATATTTCTTCTTTGGGGCTTAGAAACCAGGTATTCCTTAACCAAATACAGTGAAACCTGTATATAGTGGCCACTTTAAGGGAAACCAAATATGTGGTCTTTATGGACAGGAGGCTGTTATAGACAGGTTCTGTAACACATACAGTAATTTGTTTCTACGGGAATCATTCAAGTGGCCCTATAGACAGGTTAGCTGCTATAGAGGTGGCCGCTAAGACAGGTTTGACTGTAATAAAACAATTAGATATTTGGAATCCATGCTTACCATACAAGTAGGGTATATCACAATGTTGGAACCTTTAGTATAGAATATCAGGTTGTCAAGGAACAAACTTTGTTTACAGCCTATGCCACTAAATATTAATTAACTGAAACATAGTTGATAAAATAATGTAAAATTGATGATAGATTTGAAAATTCGGTTCTCAAATAAGGAACAATGCTCCCAAGAATCAGGTGATACTGCTGGTGTGAAAAAGTAGTGTCATACATTTTCTCTTTGCTGTTAATTATCAAAAAATGCTTGTCGATGAGTGACAATTTGTTGTTACATGTTTAGCATATTGTATCGGCGATCAATTCTTAGGGCCCAGAAGATTTATCTTATATAAATTTAATGCTTGTTTCCTCCTCAAGTAAAACAAATTGCAGACATATCCTCCCAGCCTGGAATATACTGTACACTCTACCAAGCTGCAGGTACTTGCGCATATATGTTTCAAGTCATTTGGTTCTTGAGCAATATTTTGTGTTAACAGCCTGTTTAATTGCACAGACACATTCTTATACAATACAGTACTAGTTTGGTCAATTAACACTAAGTTTTCCAACTTGATCAAGCTATGTATTGTCAATAAGCATAACAGGCTAATACGCAAGCGTTATGTCTCCTCGTGCACTATCGCAGTCGATGAACCGAGACTGCATGTCAAAAACTATGTATGTTTATAACATCAGACAGTGCCGTAGCATTATTTCATTGACCTTTTGACCTTTATCAATCAAGAATCACATGCGAATTGACCCGTGCCCACCGGTCAAAAATGGAACCTCTTGTATGAATTTTCGGCAAAACTCCTACCTCGAACGGCTATTAGAAAGTTTTTGTGTTACAAACATAGCACGAAGTGCCAGTCATGGGGAAAGTCATTGACCTTTGACCTCTGACTTATTCAAATGTCAGCTGCACTATTTTGAACATTGACCTACGCATTCAAGAGCATGACCTCTTCATGAATTTGGTGATCCCACCTCTAAGTATAGAGACTTATTCGGGTGTACAAGCACGAGCAAGTACCCAGTCATGGAAGACTCATCTTGACCTTTGACCTTAATCACAATTTCAACTCCATTCGAAACTTGACATGCACTTCAAGAATGGACCTCTTGTATGATTTGTGCCAATCTACCTCGAAGTACAAATATTGTGAATTACAACATAGCACAGTGCAGTCATGGAAATGTTCATGACCTTTGACTTACTTCAAATTCGACTCATATCTCAAGCTTTGATCTGCCCCTTTCATAAGAGATTGGACCCTCTGGAATGAATCTTGGTGATCCCACCTCGAAGCATAGAAAGTGGTATTGTCGGTGTTACAGTTTGTACACACCCAGCACAGTGCCAGCATATGGAAAGCTTCATTGACTTTGACCTTTGACACTTAATCAATCTCAACTCACATTCGAACTCGACCGCACTTCAGAGATGCTCTTGTATGAATGTGCAATCCTACCTCGGAGGTCATAGAAAGTTCTGATTTGTGTAACAAATAGCACAGTGGCCAGTCATGGAAAGTTCATTGTATTTCTTCTTTGACTTTGACATTATTCATAAATTCGGCACTCATATCTCGACTTGACCTTGTGCGTTAAGAGATGGACCGTCTGGATATGAATTTGGTGATCCCACCTCAAAGCTATAGAAAGTTATTGGGTTTACAACAAAATTGTTGACGACGCCGACGCCGGAAAAAGTGATACCTATGTCTCGCTCCGCTACGCAGGCGAGACAAAAAACAATACTACACCTACAGTGTATAGAAAATTGTTTAAAATGTCAGTTAATGATTTTTTTTTAATGATGAGCATGCAAATATTATGTACATTTCCTATGGTGCAAAAGGGCAATTCCATAAAATAATAAACTTGTGTACGTCCGACCCCCCATTTTTCTCCATTCTTTAATGCTTCACTTCCACAAACGGCTCAAGCCATGATTATTTAAGAGCATTATAACCCTTTAAGAACAAGAAATCAAAGAAATCATTTCCGGAAGGTCCCACATATAGGGGGTCGGATGTACTTATTTTATGGAATTGCCCAAAAGTGTGTGTGTGTGTGGTTGGGGGGGGGGGGTGTAAAAATGGAAGGGTTTTAGAGCAAGTGATTTTCAGGGCATGTCTACTGATAGCAGGAAACAATTTTAATTTTCACCATTTACCCAAACTATACAATGCCTTTGATAATGCAGACAAGGTCGTTGAAGATTATCATAGTCTGTGTTTTCACAACATGTCTATTAGATATCAATAACACACCTTAAAACATGTATCATGTTCCATATCAACTATAATTTTCTCTGGTCTGAGTGTTATACAATGTCAGTGTAATTGTTTGACGGTTACTGGCATGGTAGACTAAAAATTGTGCCCTATTTTGTGCAGCTTTGCATAGCCTAGGTTTCTATTTTATAAAAGTCATTCATTCACTGGCGTAAATCCGTGACGTCACCCTATTCATGGGGAGGGGGGGGGTAGGGGGAGGGGGGATGGAATGAATAGACCATCCCCCGTGATGAATAGGATGACGTCACGGATTTACGCCAATGCATTCATTTCAATATTGCTATATTCTTGCTCATTAAGTCAAATAAATTTAAAGGGACTGAAAACATATCGTGATGTTTTGGAGGTGGCCTGGCTCGGGTAATAGTTGGGAATGCCCGTATACCTTCGGAAAACGAGCGCGCATGAATTGTGTGCATTTCCCTGCGTAGCACACATTCACCTGAAGAAAGGCGAACTGAACCCAACTCACAATGGCCCTACCCTCAACAGCAATTCTGTTTGCAGCTCCACGATTGTTGTTACGCACGGCCTTACAATGGGAGCAAGCGAATTGTATTGAACGTACATGGCTTACGAGCGGCGCATCCCTTTAAGATATCTCCTTACACCCTAAACATACACTCCAGTTAGTGTAAAATTGTATGTTTCAACCCATTTGGTTATTGAGACAATTTCACATGTATTATGGCATTACCCTTTAAGATTAATGTATCATGTTGGAATGTCAGCATGTTAATAAGCAAAGTGCAAATCTCCACAGGCTGTCCATGACCAGGGCAATACATTAATATCACGGCAGGTTCAATGTACTTTGATGACGTACGGGTGTATATCAATTTCATTTCAATCGAGAATGAGACTTATAAAAATGGGGAACTGCATTGTGCATACATGCTAAATTATGTTTAATTTACAAGTTAAGGTTTCATTAAATCCACATGTCACCCTCTTTACATGATCTGTGATGTCATAGCAGACCAACTCTCTAATGGCTTTGAATATAATTTTGTGTGTGTACATTTTCCTCCTTCTAGGTCATTGTGGCAATGCATGTAGATTCATTTTAACTCTTACACACCTTAGTAACCCACACAAGAAATCACTTTTTTTTTGCATGAAAACTGGAAATATATGCAAATTTATGTTCAATGTCAATAAAGACCTGCTCGGCTGTGAAAGCATAGATATTAACAGAAAATCTAACTAGGGAGGGTGGTTTATGGATTTAATTGAATTTAAAAAGTGAAAATCAATGAGTGACAATTCCAGTTCCCCTCAAAGACTGCTGTCTAAAGACTTTTTGTTCACAAAACAATAAATCATATATATGCTTATATTTTGTCAGTAAAATAAAAAGCAGAAATGTATTAAGTTTTTTAAAAATAGTTTTCCGGGATGTTTATTTGTTCATTTAAACACTATCATATTGGTCAGATATCAAAGTCAGTAACTTTGATTTCACCTTTACATGCATTTTCCATAGACCCTAACATGAGTTAACTTGTACCAGGGTTCCCAGCATTTCAAGAAAACAAAATTCCCTGATTTTTCCATGATGAAGTCTCAAAATTCCATGATAATTATTTCAACTCATTTCCAGTTTCACATGTTTGCTATGTTGTTGATGTTGTTTTGATATGTAACAAACTTTAACAGAGTCCGACTGACTACTTTCGATTTTTCGGCCAATCAAAATTTCCTGACTTTTCCCTGATTTGAGGCATTTTTATCAAATTCTCTGACTTTTCCCTGACTGGAAAAAAGTAAACTAATTTTCCCTGATTTTCCGATGAGCTGGGAACCCTGTGTACTTTAGTCTCCATGGTTAAACGGGGCTTCTACAATTTAATACAGTTTCTTTATCAGCCATTCCATACTTGTGTCACGCGAGTCACGCATGCTGCGCCTTACAAGTCACATGTCAGGGTATACATGTAGACGATTGGTTTACATGACCGAGTAATGGATTCGGCTCCAATATTTTCTCGGTTTGGATCTACTGTATGCCCTTCTTGATGACTTGTGTGACATGAAACATGCGTGACTCTCGTGACATTTGTGTGTAATGGCTGTTATTATGCCATTGTTGAGCCTTACTTTGCTGGATCAAGAGCTGAATGGTCCTCATCATCTCCTCCACTCAGGATGATTTGAATGAATTGAGCTTGAACAGCCATCATCAGGCCTCTGGCTTTATCCTGCATTACAGAAGAAAAAAAAATTATGAAGAGTTTACTATGACAATCAATAAACAAGAGGAAACAAGAAGATGTACCCACTTTGGGTATATCTTCCTTTAGCAAACATGGATCAACTCTTACAGTGCCAAAGGTTAAAATATGCACACTATCACAATGTTCGTAACAGAGACTCTGACTCTCCATTTTTCAGCGGGAGATCTCTCGCTTTTGAGTCCATTTTCACAAATTCTCCTGCCCTTGCTGATTTTCTCATTTTTTCTCCCACTTAACCACCTTTCTGAAAAGAAATGAATGTGAATCAGTGGATTTGATCTTATTTAGTGTTGTTATATATCCAAAAATAAGCCTAAGATAACACCAGTGAGCTTCTAAAACCTAAAAATGGCCTTCGGCCACAAGGAATTTTGTGCTTTGTGCTAGTGATGTGGATTACATGCACATTGAGTCAGAGTCTCCCATTTGCTAGGATGTCTCAGCGAGAAATCTCCTGCTTAAGAAGTATTTAGGGGTTGGAATCTCTGCTGTAACTATGTACAATTATTCACAAATGAAAGACAATTAATTACTTGTCCATGAAATAGCCATGAGGTTATTTAGTCATCTTAAATTTCTACACCCTCTACATGGATGTACACATCTGCCAATTTTTTTTTGATAGAACTACAAATTGTACCCCCTCCCCTACATGTACATCAAAATGTAATGCCCTCTCCCCCTGTGGTCCTGACCAAAAAAAAAAAGTCCTGGCACTGTTCATCAATGTGTTTATTTTATTGTATCTTTGATACTAACTGCCTCCGAAACTCTGAAAATTATAAAGTTAACACAGCTAGGCACATCCAATTCCTGTACCCAACAGGTTAAATTATACAAGTATGTGAAAGATCTAGCACCATGCAGTGGCTGCTTAGGGATGAGTATGGAATAAATAGCCCCTTGTTCTCCCTAATTTACAACAAATTACTTCATATCACTCATCAATCATCTTTGAAATTGAAGCATAGTTGTCAAACAATAGACACACATGTACGATTCACAATAGCACGCATGGAGAGCAATCTGTTAAATGGCTTAAAACGGCTTCCCAAAGCTATTGTGAGGCACTTAGCCGCA
>JZLH01S0271019.1:10961-22031 GCA_001188425.1 Eucidaris tribuloides
TGTGTCACAATACTTGCTGAAATGGAGACAGCTTTCCCTCTAGTCCTTCCATCAACGATCCAAAAGTCTGTGAATCAGCTGCAGCGCACAAGCCCTGTTCAGGTTAGTGTTAACACAGAGCAGTAAAATAGAAATTGTACTCACACAAAGACTAGATAGACATTGCATGTCATAGTCTGAGTGTTGTAATGAAAAAAGTGTACTGAACAAATTCATTTCACGTATTGGTCAAGTTGGGTTGTTGATTTTGACATAGACGTATGCTTTAATATAAGGGTCTTTGACATCATATACAAAAGTATAAATATTGACATTTCAAATACAAAGTAATCAGAAGTTGAAGTTTGTGATAAATGATGCTAACAGTTGATCATTTTGAATGGCATCGTTCCCAGCCAACCTGGAAATTAAGGAAAACCTTGAAAATGGCTTCTTCCTTTTTCCAGTCAGGGAAAAGTCAGGGAGTTTGAGAAAAGTCACTCAATTCATGGAAAATCAGGGAAATTTGTTTGTTCAGTGGCTTGACTTTTTTGTATCATGTCCATGGACACAAGACGGGAAAGAAACCTGGAAATCAGGGAGACCTTGAAAATGGCTTCTTCTTTTTTCTAGTCAGAGAAAAGTCAGGAAGTTTTAGAAAAGTCACTCAATTTAGGGATAATCAGGGAAATTTGTTTGTCCAATGGCCTGACTTTCTTGCATCGTATTACCATGGACACAAAACAGGAAAGAAATTGATGAAGCTACAAAGTGATAATCCCTGAATTTTTAGCTTCCATGAGGGAATACTCTGGGATTTTTTTCCATGTAATGCTGGGAATCCTCAATGAGAATTACCCACACTTTTCCAGATTACCAAGAAAATGGTTCAATTGATCACCTAGAGTCATAAAAGTTTCTGATGTACAGTTCCACTTCAATTAACCAGCCACGTTGGGACCAGCATCCATCTAGATAAATGATATGGCTGGATAAGAGAGATAATATACAAACACACTACAGGGGGAGGTAATACATGTCATAATTTATAGTAAAAACAACCCACACACCATGTGTAAATTGCAACAGACCACACAAGGTGACACTTTATTATTGTTCCCCTGATACTCAGAAGTGTACACTTCTGATAAAGGTGTATCGGTTACAGGCAATGACTGATAAGTCCATTGTCCGGATAAAAGAGAACTCTGGTTAAGTAATGGGCATATAATCGAGGCCAGACTGTAGTATTAAGGGGTATTAAGAAAAGCTTTGCCATAGCAATATTGTGAAACTTTGTTCACCATAAGGTAGAGTTTAATGTCAGTACATTTGTCTACATTAGATGTTAAGCCCATGCTACTCCAATTGGATGTGGCTGACCAATGCACAATAGTATACTAATTAGTGAAGAGTTTCTTTCATCCTTTTTGCCCATCCATTTTCTCTAGACTCTTCAGTTGCTCACAAATCTCACCAAACTCCTGGCATACAAGACTAGCAAGGTCCCCAACATGACCTCTGACCTGCACACCTACCTGACCAACCACCTGCAAATGATTGCCAGTCAGCTGCATCATAGTGATGTGGGTGTGGCCTCACAGACCATAGAGCTCTTGAAGCTGATTGGCTTGCCTCAGTTGATTGACATGTCAGCACTTCTTGGTCTGTGTCAGTCCTCAGTGGAGTTCTTCTTTACAGTGCTACAAAAAGAAGGTGGGTCTGAGGGTCACATGGCAAACACCTTAGTTGGTGATAATGCAGACCTTCAACTGGTCCTATTTTTTGGGAAGATCCTAATTTTCCTATTTTTCCCTTAAAAATCCTTATGTCCCTTCTTTTTCCTACTTTTTGTCAAAAAGCAAAACAAAAACAAAATAAAAACCCCTTTGCAGTAGGTTAATATTTGTTTGGGGTTAAGTAGTCTGTACAGGTTGTTGCTGAAAGTATTCGTCAATCTTATATTTTTTTCCCACGTAATTCCACATATTTCCATTTTCTTTGGTGTTACTACTCCAAACACAGCTTATAAAAATCTTCCTTTTCTCCTACTTTGGTGGATTGAATCCTAATTTTCTCCTACTTTTCGGAGAATTTTGCTCCTAATTTTCTCCTTCTTTTTCAACCAAGCAGAGTTGAAGGCCTGCAAGGATTGTTCATTAACAATGTTACGTGATAGCATGTTGCATGAATGTCGGTATAATTGTCATTATTTAAATGCTAGGACATGTATGAAATAACCACTAACTAAATATTATTGAACATTTTCTTCAGTTTTAGCACAAGAGTCCATAATCACAAAGGAAGTTTAACCTAGATACCAGGTTTCCTTGATTAGATACTGAGTACCTTGTACTTGTACCTGGTACCTTGTGTTGAATACTTCTGAACGGTCCTCTAGGAACTATAACTGGAAGTTATAACTTGAGGGTACGACGAGAGTGGAGTGGTTCTTCCGGTGTTTGAGTGATTATGCAATGTGGGTAAGTGTTTGGGATGATGCAGTTTTGAAGGCCATGCTGGATGTGATATCGACGGTCCGCTGGGGAAGATCATTCCAGAGTTTCACAGCTTCTGGGAAGAAGGATTCTGCAAATGGTGTTGATGAGCATTGGAACACGGCAATTTGTTTGTTGTGTGTTCGTCTACTTCTTGAGCTTTTCCTCTGGATATGATCATCGAGTGGGAAGTCCAGCTCTGAGTTGAGCATCTTGTGAAATGTGGTTAACCTTTGAATTAGGCGCCTTTTCTCTATATTGTCCCATTTAAGTGTTATGAGCATTCTGTTTACACTGGACCGGGGAGTAAAATCTCCAAGGACGAACCTTGCTGCCCTCTGCTGTACTTTTTGTAATAGGTCCTTATTTTTCTTGATACCAGGGTTCCATGCCGAACTGGCATATTCAAGATGGGGTTGAACCATGGACTTGTACAGGTACTCTTTCACAGTCCTTGAGCAGGAGGAGAAATTCCTTTTAAGGAAATTAAGCATTTTGGAGTATGGAGTTGCAGAAAGTTATCACATTCAGTGATAAAGTTTTCAACTTTATTATTTAAGAAATGTTTCCAGTACTTATCTACTCTCTGATTTTGATTGTCATTTATCAAATATCTACTTTCATTTCTAAAAACGAGAGTACTTGGAATTGTGAACATATCTGATGAACTTGAAAGCATTCAAATTCTAATCTTTGTTCAAAATGTCTTTTTTTGGGGGGGTGGAGGTGGAAAGGCAGTTTTCATACTTAAACTTCTCGTTTAAATACATTGTCTATGTGGAATAATGTTTGTGAATACAACTCATAGACGATAATGTTTTAATAATATGATTATTCTTGTTTTTTACTGCATACTGCATAACATGTATAACACAGCAAGTAGTCAGTTCATTTACAGTGATAAAGTTCTCAACATTTGTATTAAAGAAACTTCACTAGTACTTTATTTGCTCTCTGATTTAAATTGTCCTCAGATTGTCCGAAGCGACTCAAAATTCTCAGAATATGTGGCGAATACCTGACATTCCTGTGTGGGAACCCAACGGCCCAATCCATCATTGTTCGTGCACTTCTAGTTGGATCTACACAGAAGGTAAGACATTGCGGCGTATGCATAAAAAGTAAGTAATTACTTGTAAGGAAGTGCTTCAAGCACCAGCAATTGGTGTCAAGCGTAATGAAGCTCATCAACAGGTGAAAGAAATTACTTAAAAACGTATGCATGAAAAGAACCTTTTCCTTGTTCTGACAAGAAATTTCCTTCGGGTTTTTTTCAAGCTCCTCAAATACCAGCTTGAGCGCTTTGCCTTAATTATGACATTCGAGTTTAAAACATGTCCATGCTCGTATTTAGACAAACCAAAGCTGCACAAAAGGAGAATAATCAAGAAATACTTTTTCTGCTGTATCAAGACAAAAAATTAGGTGGCGAAATATTTCAGAAAGGGGGGGCTTAAAAGGATTTAAATCAATCCTGAGCGTACGTTGCCCGTCTTAAAAGTGTATTTAATCTACGTTGACCGCGAATTGTGAAGATGGTGAGGCTTCTTCCCATACGTGTTCGAGCTCGTGCGGCATCCCGGCTTTGTTGTTGTTCGCACCGCCGTGACGTTGATGCTATTAGTATGGTGTGCGAAAATTGCAAGAAAAACTGGTTTTAACCAAGCAAAATGTTATGGCATACGAAAAATAACAATAGCCTGAAATTCCATCTTTGCCTACAGGATCGTTGGCAAGTGTTTGGATATTATACGGTCGCATTACTTTCATGGAGCACAAAGCGGGTTTTCGTATAATGTATTAAAATATCTACCGCGTGAAAGGAGAACATTTCCTGTCATGGGAAGTTATCAAAAGATAAACTCACTAATGTATACAAATTTATGGACTGCTCTTTAATATGACGCTCGGGAACGATTCATTGATATTTTCTGGAGTGTGATGAATGGTTGGTGGAATCATTTGCATATTCTTGTTTTGTCATTACCAGACAAAAAACCTGCAAATCAATCTTACGGGGGAAACTATCAGGTTGTCAAGAACAACTCTTTTGTTTTCAAAAGTTTTTGCAGGCAAGCAAGAATCTGCTGCTTGCAAGCAATTCCTAATAATTTTTTAGTGCAATATTGGATTCAGCAAAAGGCCTTAGAAAAAGCAATTACTATTTTTTATGCATACGGCCCATTGGGACACTGGTCCAACTTCATGGGTGTGGGTATCCAACCTGTTAAGCTACTTTTCAATCAAGTATTTGGACTTGAGTATAATAGTTTCATTCTGAAAGGTGTGTACGTGTTGCTACCAATGGAAACATCTCGGACCCCGAGATTTTCGGCTATATTTTACATTATAGCATCCAAAGGGTTAATAAGGTGCTAGGGTTATCTGAATTATCTGGTCAGAAAGATAAGAGCCTGATATAATGTTTGACTGAAAAATGTGCACTTTTTCTCAAGGTGTATGGTAGATTTTTTGAAGAAAAAAAATGAAATAAAAGCTGATTCAACTGTTTGTTCATTCATAACCGGGAGGCATTGAGATATACAATTTTTCAAATATTTCTGCAATGTCTGAAGTTGCCTCTAGAAATATAATTGAGATTTGGAGTGTTTGCAAAAGTGTGCTACTATTCTTTGAACCTGTGAACAAACTTTGTTTGCATTTACTTATGTCATGAGATGGAGTAATGATTTGGCTATATTTTGGGATCAACGGATCAAACCCATAGGTCAAAGTACAGTTGTCATTGTAATCTCCTTTCTCCACTCCACAGCAAAATGTCAACCTCTTCACCAGCAACTACTCCCATCCCACGCATCAGCACCAACCTCCACCCCAGAGCTCAGATGCCGGAACCAGCAAGACGTATCTCCTCCGCCATAACCAGGACTTCTCCGGGTCTCTCACGGTTCCTCGTAGGGCCTCCACCGTCTTCCACTCTGGCATCATCGGCCAGGGAGCAAGACCGAAACAAGCCAAGACAGATGAAGCAGCACACAAGGTATCTGTGGTCAATAGCTGTGTTACTCTTAAACCTTTTTGATAATATGGACCTGTACATTTGAAGTTGTATTCTTGCAAATCTAATCATTTTATTATTTTTCATTTTTTTTTGTAAACTTTATGGATACTCAAAAACGTTCAATGAGTGTAGCGGTATACAGTCAAACCTGTCTTAGTGGCCACCTCTCTATAGCAGCCAACCTGTCTATAGTGGCCAATGAAATGATTCCCCTGAAGACAAATCATGTGTTAAAGAACCTGTCTATGGCAGCCACCTGTCTATAAAGGTCATGGTTTTTGTTTCCCTTGGGTGGCCACTATAGACAGGTTTTACTGTATTTGCCATCTTCTCCGGCCTTTCCTTGATTTTTTGGTGTTGGCAGAATAAGAATGTGCGTGACTACTAGGGTACTTTCACAGTAAGAAATGTTTCATCTTCTTTTAACACTTTGGGTGCTAACGGCACACTGACACTCCCATATGTAACATCAATCGGGTACTGACAGCACACTGCTTCGCCAAGAAGACAATCAGTTCCATACCTTTTCATTTGAATGATAAAAGCCTCTGAAACTCCTACCAATGATATGTATTGTAAAATGAAAAGACAATGAACCAACTAAATGAGTTAAAATGTCCTTTTTTGAAAGCATTTGGATTTTTACAGAAAATTGGACATTTTTTAAAGGTTAAACACATAAGTACAAAACAATTAAATCTCTGGTGAACACACCTGGATTTTTAGCCCAGCAACCAAATTGTTAAAACCTTCAGAAATGCATTTCTAAGGTTTGATCTCACTTGTTTGATCGTAATTGTTATTTATCTTCTCAGTATAATCTCCCTGAAATAGGTAATGACTAAATAACAATGTTCTTACTACAGTTCGACCTCGATTAAACGGGCACATTGGGACCAGCAGCCATCCGGATAAGAGAGATAATGTACAAACACAGTATTGGGGGGGTGGGGCGGGGGGTGGAAAGTAATACATGTCATAAGTTATAGTATATACAACCCACACACCATGTGCAAATTGCAACAGACCACAAACAAGTGACACTTTATTTATTGTTACATAATACCCAGCAGGTTTGTGTGTACACTTCTGATAAAGGTGTATCAATTACAGGCAATGACTGATTGCACTGATTGTCCGGATAATAGATAGATCCAGTTAGGTGATGGCCGTATAATCGAGGCTGAACTGTATCTAAGACACCATCCAATTTGGCAAAGTTCCATCTGCTTTCATAGCCTTCAGAAATATGTTTCTGAAGGTTAGAGCTGACTTGTATGGTGTGAATGACGTATTTCTTCCACTGTGAGGTGAATTGTCACAACATATCATTAGGCATTTTCTTGTTTATATGCCAGGAGAATCAGCTAACCAATTCCCAGCTACTGGTAGACATCATCTCATCCTGTGCCCACGTACAACCCAAGATGAATCACTCAAGTGCTGCACAGATAGCAGAGGAATCCAAGAAATCCACCAGGGAACCCAAGGCACCCATGACGCGAGGGACAGCCAAACTCATCGCCGACATTTTGATGGAGATTATCTGTCCGGACGTGAGCCACGCGGGGGAGTCCTGGCCGGAAGAGGACCTGACCAAACATGCCATAGAACGGTATGGATTGAGTGCAGTTTGTCATTTAAGTGGGACAAGTTCTTTGTGAGCCTGTGGGCAAAGTTTCTGTTTTGATACCATTGCATAACCTTTTAATGTTTTTATGATGTTCCTGGTATTTGAAAGTTTCTCTTAATTTGTGGAAAACTGCACTTACAGACTGTGTCGATGATTTTCACACCCCAAAGTGAATCTAGCGACCAAATAAGTTTATCATTTATAATGTAAAGATTCACATAGATATTCATTTTTAATTAAAGCCTTGGGGCTGAAAGGCCGGGTTGCATGGAAATGAGCACTGATAAAGAAAACACTACATAACGTCACAAACTTGAATTTTAATTTTATACAACCAGTAAACTAATCTGACTAATTCAGATTCAGATTAATTCAGCAATTGCTGGTGAATGAACGCTTGTTTCTCCACAAGTAACCAAATTCAAGACAAATCCTTTCAGCCAGGAGATACATTCCAGCAGGTGTATACATTGGTATATATTTCAACCTATTTGTTTCTCCCAGCATTTTTGATTTCTCCCAATCATGTCCAGTGCTCAAATATTCCTACTTGTTGATTGCATTGCAATCATAATCATGAGAATCACTCCTGGTGATGAACTTAATACATGTATATCCACTAATATTACAAGCCAAACTTAACATCTCTGTTCTTTTTGTCTGCCCCTTGTTGTATAGTGACCTCTATATGAAGAAGAAGATGGATGAATACCCATTCTTTTGGGATATCTTGGAAATTATAGCTAAAGGTAAGACTTTTGTGACAATCGCCATGATTATATTGTTCAGCCTTTACTTCAAAGTAGTGGTTGAGGTAGCTTATTTTTGTAAGGGGGGGGGGGGTGTTGGGAGTGAGAATAGGGAGGGAGTTGTCTTCCATCCTCTGTATGTACTACATAATTTACTGTGATTTCTCCAGAAAATGTTAATGTATTTACTTGAATTTTGGCTCAAATCTATAACTATAAAGAAATGAAGTATTAACATTTTTCAGTCAAAAGGTCACACTTTTGTTACCTGCATTACCTCGCAAAGAGAACAACAGATGTTTCATAACACTTAACTTGAGTGTGTGTTAACCATAATAAGTTGCCCTGATTAAAAGGGGGAATGCAAATGAGTGATAAGTGAGTACAGTGTACATGTAGTTCAAAGAAAAATTTGTTTGTTGGTGCCATTTTGCAATCGTAGATTCTGACACCACCTTGGGTTCTAATGCAGCTACTCTGTATACGAAATCTACCAGAAATGTAACACAGATACTAGTTTGGGAACAAAAACCTGAATTCAGGCCCTGGCAATTCATTTTCAGGCCATTTTTTAGGCTTTTGGGGGTACAAAACAGCTTATTGCAGGCAAATAGCACTCTGTCGTACATCAATACGACATTAATGTCCCGATGTCTGGAATTCTCTTTCAAATGAAATGAAACAAATGTACAATTCTATCAACATTTAAAAATAAATAAAAAAATAAATAATAATAATAATAATAGAGTCTTATTTACATAAGGTAGCCTCTTCATTGACAAGCACTGTCCCAGAGGGCCCTACAACTACTATTATTATGAATTAAAATGAATTAATTGCATTATATGTTTGATTTATAACTTAGTATGAAAAATACACAGTCTGTTATTTTACATTTCATTCAGTTTCTTGGTTTTCATTATTAATACTTGCCCTTTAGTTTACAATTCATAATCATTCAATATGGGGATAGCGTGAAGTATGGTTAGGTGGGTAATATAAAGATTGGAATACTTAAGTTTATCTTGTGAAATTATATTTTATCATGATAATTGTTAATTCACTGGGATGACCCCATACTCAAGTTCTTCGAGCATTGCGGTCATTCGATATTTCCGTGTGACTACAGGGAAAATATCCAAGCAAATGCATGTATTCAGTACTTTGTGTTTTTTTCCCTTATGTCACAATTCATATTGATTTTGAATTTAATTTGTTTGTATATATTGTGTATATTTTATATAAAGTTTGAAGTAAAATTTGAATGAATGAATGACAATTTCAGGCCTTCTCATAGATAAAAATAGGCATCCCCAAATGTAATTTGCTATTGTAACCAATGATATCACTATCTGATACAGCCAAGCCAGCGCTGTGCTACTGCATGGGTTTGTTGTCTAGCGTCATGGCAACGCTGATGTCATACTGGGAGGCGTGTCGTCATACCCAGAGTCAGCAGTCACAGAAACAGATGCAGGCCACCTGCAAGATCATTCATTGTATGAGTCTGGTAAGTGTCATGTCCAGTATATGTATATATGACCGCCCAGCTCCAAACCAACAAAAAGTTCCAGATTACGATTCTTTGTAACAGACCAAAATGTGTCATTTGGTTTGACTCTCTCAAATTTTTGAAGTTTGTTTTATGTGAAAAAGTGATCTTTTCTCTACCTTCTGTCAAAATTTGGTGATATAAAACAAATCCTAAACTGAGATATCAGCAGTTTTTCCAGTACACATTTTCTTTGGACATCTGCTTCCGCGTGGCACACCTGACCGAACATAATCTTCAAATCCTCTTTTCTCCCTTTCCTTGAAACTGCATCTCCTAACTCTCTTTTATTTCAAACACTTTTTGAATGGGTTAGGATGGTCCAGTTTTAACAAGTTAAATATCATTTTAAAGCTGAGAGTTTACTCCCCATTCATTGGATGAGTCTGGTGATGAGTCTGGTGAGTGTGATGTCCAGTTTACTTCCACATACATTCTTTAACTGATACAGACCTAATATAATGTAGAATACATAATATAATATGACAATGAAATTATCAGACAAGTAATACCCCTACTCTAATTACCCAAACCAAATCCAACACCACACCCACCCACCATGTTCAAATGTCAGTTAACTGATGACATAGATGTATGTTGAGTATAAAGGAAGTATAGAAATATATGTTTCTTTCAGATGGGTAAATATATTACAGAGAACAAGCTTTACAAAAATAAATATCCCCCCAAAATTTCAATAACATGTTTTTGCTTTCATGATGGTTTTACCAGTTCACCCACCATCAGAAAATAAAATACCATATGCAGCAGGTCTTTAAAATTCTTTTTTTTTCTTTTTTCTTTCAGGCTGGTTTTCTTCCTCCACCATTAAATATGTGTCATCTCATATTTTATGAGCTCTCACCACGGGAAATCTACGTACTACTCAGCAATATATGGTCATTCCTCAAGGTAACCTGCCCACACACACACACACACACACACCCCATACAAAAAATAAATAAAAGTAACATGTATTGATTGTATTACCAAACATGTAGATATTTAACTGAATTAAATGTGTTTTGTACACATAGCCAGAAAAGGACTGTAAATGTAAATGTTGTATTGTACCCAAATTCAGAGTTCCTACCATTGCTTATATAGGTAGGGTCACCTCCAGAAGTGGTTTTGTTTTTGGGAGGGGGGGGGGTAGGCTCATAGAACCAAATTTGCCACTAAACTTTCCAAAGCAAATGTCTGGCATAATTGTCATGTGGAAACTAAAACAACACAAAGAAGAAGTCCTGAGATTTCTAAGTTTGCTGACTATTATGTGTTGATTATCGAACAGAATTTTCATTCGGGTGTCACCACTACCCCTCCCCCTACCCCTAAATATTTCTTGTAATAAGTCATGTTTATTTTAAAATGGGGATAAGCTGTAATATCATAACTACACAACTTCTGATATGCATTTATTTCCAACATGCCAGTTCATTGTTGACATGTAGTTTTTGTCTCGCCTGCGTAGCGCAGCGAGACATAGGTATCACTATTTCCGTGGTCGGTGTCGGCGTCGGCGGTGTCGGCGTCGTCAACAATTGTGTTGTACACCCAATAACTTTCTATAGCTTTGAGGTGGGATCACCAAATTCATACCAGAGGTCCATCTCCTGAAGGCACAGGTCAAGTTC
>JZLH01S0271075.1:0-13026 GCA_001188425.1 Eucidaris tribuloides
ACTACGAACTGTTTTGACTTTTATTTGGTCTTTTTTCTCTTTTCTTTTTTTTTCCGTGGTGGGGAGAGGGTGTCTTCTCCGTCAGTGCTATGATCCATTTCAGGGAGCGTCGATCTGTTTGGATGGGGAGCGCAACTGTGAAAATGCCCAAAATTTTGCGCCGGACGCGCTCTGCGCGCAAATCGTAAAGCAAAGTTGTACGCGCCAAAGTCCACTCGAAAATTCGACACTTTTGTAATGCGTTCACTATTTATGCCGGTTAATGGTTGCGTCTGCTTTCGACTTTTATAGAGTGCTTCAATGTTTCAAAACTATTTTTGCATATGCATATTATGATTTTTTTTTCACGTTGTCAAAAATTAGTGCGGGGGGCAATCCATATGTTTCCCCCGCTCCACTCCAATATTTTCTATGGGGCGTGATCCCCCCTATAAGAAACAGATCGAGCCTCGAAAGATTCAGTGAGTACATCTCCCATTTGAGTAACTTTTGATTTTACGTTGAGCAATATAGAGTTACCTCAGCATTATTAAGTGTCTTTTGAATTTAATCTTAATAACTCATCATTGGCCCCCCCAAAATATCCGCATGGTCTGCTTGTTGCCCCCAAGAAATTATCCTACTCCCAACGCTATTGCTTTGTATTTCCTTCCACAAATAACTTTGGATTAACAGAAAGCAGCAATCACTTCTTCTCCCCCATCCACCCACCAAACCTCACAGCTACAACACAGGACACACACACACACAACACCCACACACACACACACACACACACACACTACACACACACACACACACACACCCACCACACACCACCAACACACCACACACAATATACATAGCATCTATACACACTCTCTCTTGACACACCACCACGAGTGACTACACACGACTAACTATACACATCAACACACACACAATCTGCATGACTACACATACCACATCATAACACAACATACTTACACACAACCCTCTACACACACACACACACACACCACACACACACACACACCACACCACACAACACATTTTTTACCCTACACACACAACACACATCCAACCCACACCTACTCCACCCCACCATCAAACCACAACCCGCACACATGGCGCACCAAACACATGCTGATGCCCTTTTCCGTGTCAGAAATATGATGATTACATGTCTGCGAATATGATTTACCCAATGATATAAGTCTATTTTCGTAAGATTTCATTTGTCAATTTACATGCTCTCCCGGCAATTCCCTCGCCTTTCCTGCGTGTTGTAACAGTATCCTACCAAGTCTAGCAGCAGTTTATTTTTTTAAGCAATGTAAGTGGCACAGCTGGTGCTTAATTCATTACATGGTACTTACTCGATCAATCTCGTGTTCGCTTAATTTTGCTATAGTGCGTGAATTTCGCGCAGGGAACGCTGCCAATCAAAGCTAGGTTTAGCCGTCAACGTCAAACATTACACTAATAAGCAATAGTTGCTCGTGTCAGGTGCACAACGAATTACATAGTATGTGGATAACTATCACCACATGAATTGGATGTTGTAGATCAATGAAGATTGTACTTGAGGGAGTTCGCGGAGGTGACAAAATGACTGTACAAGAATTTTAACACGTATGACAATTTCCTCTTCAATGCAGGTAATAACTCACAGGTTAATGAATGCAACATCGATATGCAATATGAAAACCTGAACTGTCTCAGCAAGATAATGAATTTCACATACGTTACAATAGCTTATGACAAAATGATCAATTAACCGCAAATTTAACTAATAACAGACTTGTATTTACGTTTACATGACTAAAATACAATATCTGACAAATTGGAAGAGCAATGATCATGTGCTATGAATCTAGAATTTTTTCCAACAAGACTACCCAACTCTATTGAGTAATTCTCTCTTTTAACCAGAAAATGATCTTCCATGTCTCAGATTCTGGTCCATGTCACTTGAAGAGCGTTTCTTTTTATAACTCTTCTCACCACTTATAGGTCGTCATGGACCTTACGCCTATTACACCAAGTTTTAACGCGTTCAATCGTGACCAAAAGGTAAATCTTAAGAAATTTGAATTTGGAATCTTATCTCAAAAAAAATTGACGGCGATGAACAATGGATAGACTCCTTAAACCAGAAACAACATTTGTCTGCTCAATGTGAAATGATATTTACAGAAACTACAAACTTTAAGACATACCCGATAAAATTAGTTGCCAGCTTGAAACCGTTTGAGTACCATTTGAAGGACTTTTTGTTGAATGCGATTCTAAAAAAAAACTGTTGTCATAGAAACTTTGCGAAAAGAATAATACATTTGATAAACGTTCTGAGCTGTTGCCTAGTTCTAACACATCTTTTGTTTGGAAGACTGTTTTACCGTTAATTATACCCATAAATACTTCAAATATAGCTCTATCACTGCTTATACAGCTGTGTGTCTCAAAAACATTGTGCATGTAAAACCCCGCCTCTTCCATTAGAAATACATTTGTGACAGTATGCTTTACTTCAACTGTTGGAGTGCAGTTTAGCTTTAGCTTCGGGCCGGATTTCAATACCTTCAGTCTTGTTTCTTTAATTTGCTCCGTGTCTTAATCTTAATGATCTGTAATTTGAATAGCAAACGCGTAAATCTCTCTGAATTGTGTTGTCCGTTTTTACTTAAAAATCCTTGCTAAAATTGACACAATCGCTGCGATTTCAGCATTCTGTTGCGCTTTAGTTTATATCTTCGAATTTTTAATCCAGCAAAGTTGATACAAAACAAATGCTTTGAAAGCTTAACTTCGCTCCTGATGAGTGATGCAAGCATCATGTCCACCAGGGTATGTTCTCATGCAAGAGCCCCGCTTCACTTCCATGTTTTGGAGCGACGAAACTGGCTGCAAACAACGTCACAAAAATTGTGTCTCATGAGAAAACGCGCCTCTTTGACAGTTAGAAATAGGTATGTGGACACCATGTTACGTCAACACTTAAGGGACAAACTGCTTAGCTTAAATGTCTGTTTGTTTTGTTGAATTTGCTAGTTTTTGATCTGCGAATAGTCTTTGTAAAACAAACGCTGGAATCCAATTTGTCATTTTACAGGAAGAGGAGTGCCTGGATGTATTATTGCGTAGTAAAAGTGATATCATTTGCTGATTTTAACCCTTTCGTGTTAAACTAAATCATATCTCAGGATCTAAGAGTGGGCAAACTGAAACAGAACAACGCCATTTGATAGCTAGATTATGCCCTTGATGTGAAGTAAGCCCATGACGTCATCTTATAACTGTTCTTATTCCATAATTTTGCGCTAAGTGCCTTTGACTGTCACAATTTTTTAACACACTGCTATAATCACAACAATTCAACCACATAGGTTACAGGTGAAGGATCATTTGTAAAATTTCAGTTCATTGAGCGATACCCCTCCGCACATTCAAAAGATTCCGTCCAAAGTACCTAAGTTTTGTCTGCCCTTTGGTATTTCACCCTAGTATTGTTTTCTGCTACATTTCTCGTTTTATTGCGTTTTCCCAATAGGCGAAAAATAAATGAGGCAGAATCGAAGCATTAATGCTCTTTAACCATGTTCCTGCACCAATTCAGGAATTAAACCGTGACACCTGAGGTGCAGCAAGAGTAACCATTTTCCACTTTATCTAGGAATTGCTCTTCTTCTTCCGGGAACACTGCGTTCAAGGTTTCGTTTTCGTTAGACTCGTGAGCACCAACGTCTCCAGGGTACATATTGGCTGAACGCGACATGGGCCGACTCATCGTCGATGAAGGTTAGATGGATGGAACACCTGCCTGGTCAAACAATCTGGCAGTCTGATGATACAAATAGAAGGAAATTCTAAGACTTTTGTATATATGAATGAAGCTCTTAAGACATAAAAAATACTTCTCAGAGGCAACTCAGTAACTTAACAATGAACAGACGGTGATATTCTACCCTGCACGCGGGGTCGCTCTAAATCCGATGTTTATGTACACACGTTACCCGAACGGGCCCGCTTACCAGAAAAAATTATCACCTCAGGCGTTCCCGCCTGTTCGTTAACTGCTAACTCAAATCTTTCTCATCGTGTTGTCGGCTTCACATTCAATTTGCCTCACCCTCATGTGGAACGACTCCTATTCTCTTTTTGTGCTACCCAAACGATATCGATCCCGTCGCGCTACTTTCCTTCATGTCCCAGTTCCGCTCATGATGTCTAACCACCTACATTACTGCCGCCTGAATTCACTCTTTCTCTCTAAACCATTCCTTTCATCTCCTCTGAAATATTTGCTACAAATGGCTTAGTTTACCAATGACCTCGACATATAAATTAAAATGAAGGACTCGACTTGCCCTTCCATCTTTCTAATTTCAATTTTTTCAAAAATTTCTCGTCCATTTTTTTGAAGCAACTTTTGTTCCCAGGTTGCCTGGTGACAAGGAGATCATTCAATTCCACCCAGGGACCGATTCAGGTGGTTCGTTTTTTCCAGTAGAGGGCGTATGTTTGGTCGTATGCTGTGCTTAGCGACCACATACCACATAAGTCGTGAAAATTCGGAATGCAAGCGAAATAAAACACTGCGTAACCGCCATATCGTGCTCAACCTGCGTGCTTCTCGCGATGTCACACTAGCTGTCATTTTTTTTCTGATACATGGATTTGTTCTAATCACCCGCAATAAATATCTTTGGAGATTTCATGTTTAAGTTTGATCATTGATTCATGACATCTATAATAGACCAATGACTACATCGCAAGGATAGTGATCATATTTCGGCCCGTTGCGGCGGTCTTCGGCCCTCGCCTGTCTATCATTGTAGCAGTACGTATAATCACATGTACGCGACTAAGCCACCACCCAGGTCACCGGCTTTAAAATACACCGTTTTACTCTCGGGTCTGAATAGCTTCCGGTTATAGTCATCCGCGCTGCTCGTATGTCAATTTAATTACAATAGACATAATAATCAATATGCGAAACAAATGAAAACGGTAAAACACACTTACCGATTCGATCAGGACGCCATTTGTATCGGAAATTTTCGGAAGCCGCCTAAATTCCCTCGCATCATTCAGATTATCATTTAACGTAAAGGCCCCAAGTGTTCGCGTACGCGTCTAAAAGCGCCCTGAATTTTTACAACCCCATACGTAACGTCGTGGGAATACACTCCCTTGTAACACCTCGCTTTGATTGGCTACTGCGCATAGGGGTATCGAATGAAACAATTGTTTCTGTCTGCCCTCGGGAATACTATAGCCACTTCAAATGTATTTAATGGACTCATTATCTAACGACATTGTGGGGAGGGACGTGTGTAATACAACCGATACACATTCTGTTCACTATCTGGCCGGTGAGCGCGGGAACTTTCGGTCGGTTCTAAAATTATCCGTTACTATGACCTATTAAATCGGCCTTGTTTATTGTATTTTGACCAGGTATAAGGTTTCCCCGCATATTTGTCGAGATGACTCAGAGCCGTGTTTCACAATTTAATATAGACAGTGTGTAAACGTTGGTTCGTCAAACTGTGCTCTGTCGGTCTTGGATTGTGAGACACTGTCAAATTATATAGCTTGCAACTGGCTCGTTGTTTGTTCTTTCGCGAATTTATCTTCATTATTGATTTATTTTTTTTGTGACGTTTATTAGAGAAAGCTTCCGTATGTGCATACCTTACCCGTTGTGATTAAGAACAATATACTAACAGACGACCGCACTAGCTGCTAACAGGATATTTTTCAGGCTGTTTTTCCGCGCCACAAATCGTCAAGTTCCACATTTTCCGTCACGCAGCGCCGAACACTCGTCACGGGGCGGTGGGAGGAGGGGGGGGTGAGAGGAGGGGGCGGAGGAGAGGGGGGCGGGGGGTATGACGAAAATTGTTTTCCCAAATCAGAGTCCAAAATTCTTTTCGCCGGTCCGCAGTCGCCGAAATACTCGCCGTCAGCGGGGGGGGGGGGGGGTTTTCTGTTCCCACGAATTTTTTTTTCTCCAATCCAAGGTCCAAAATTTTTCCAGGTCGACGCAGGGAAGTGACGGGATTTTTTCTGCTCCCAACAAGCCGTCAAATTTCTGCCTCTCCTCGGCGGCTGGGGGGTGGGGGGGGGTCATGAAAATTATTTTTCCAAAATCCTAAAAATCAATTATTTCTCTTTTCAACACCCTCTCTTTTACAAAAGTGGGGATATTGATTGAACAAGGGGTGATTCTCGGGGCTTGAAAAGAGGTGTGTTTTGGGGTATTTAACAGCTCCCTTCGGCTAAAGGGGGGGGGGTGTTTGAACAACGCAAATCACCCCCTTGCTTCGATATATGCAGAGACGCGTAATCCTAATTGCCATGCTTATGCCAGTACTGGTGGGCGAGTTAATATGCGTTATGCGTTTAATAGACTTGGCATTTTTTTCTGTTATTATCAGCCGCGACCTATAATAATACCTCCAATAAGTACAACAAATATGAGAAAGATTGAAGTTATTTGACTTATATAATTTTCGTAATTATATATTCCGAATTAGGGTAGGCCTAAACCTTGAAAACCGAAATTATGTGTTCTATTGTCATCCAAATACATTTCGAAATGAGGATAAACCTTAAAACATGTTCATTTCAAATGTGATTATTACGCGTTGTAATTATTACAAATGCGTGTCTAATTATTATCGTGAAAAGGTGGAATAACATTACAACATTTTGAAGTCTCCTGGTTTCAATAACTGAAAAAAACGGTAAAGACCTGATTGATGTTGGAATACCCTATATTAACACTAACACTGCTCTCTGATTTGCACCAAGGCCAATGGAAGCAGTAGTCTACAGCACAGATTGTTCAGACCCTGATTTGTGCATCACCACAAGACGCATCGATCCCGGGGGAGGTGGGGGGGGGGCAGGAGCAGTCGCCCAATGTAAATATTGGGGCAAAAATATCGTTTTGCCCACCCCACCCCCAAGTAAGTTTGACAACTTCAAAAATTCAGAAAAAGTAATTCAAGAATTTGCTTAAAAAGCAGTGCAAAGCACTACCAAACAAACTCTATGGGCCGGGCTCTGGGCAAACCATGTTGTTGTGCGTCTTCCACTCCGTCTACGGACAACCGATGATGATGATGATGATGATGATGATGATGATGATGATGATGATGATGATGATGATGATGATGATGATGATGACTAAACAAACACAATTTTCAATTTTGCAGTGCGCTTCGCAAGAAAATAAGATATAATTGCACCGATGATTTTTTACATTGTTTCCTCACTTTTGCGCAACCGCCATTCCAAAAATGGAACTACGCCCCTGATCACAACATAAAGTTTGTAAATGCAAATGTCAGTCTAGATTCGCGTTGATCCTAGCCTTTTGACAAGGCATTGTGGGTGTGTGTTGTCCCTCACGCCATTAAGCCTCTGAGCAGTAGTTGTATCCCGTGCGCCTAAAAAGAGACTAATTATAATGCCTACACTCCTGGCGCACCGAAAGATTGGCTGTTCACCCTCTCGCCTGCTTTGCCACTGGGGTTAGCGCGGTTAGTCTCGTTCCAGGCGCTAGTGGGGTATTGCGCTGACGGGGGAAATCATTAAGCCCCGAGGCCTTGATCAAAGGCTACGTTGATCCTCTCTCTGAGTCCGAGAAAACGCGCAGCGATGAGGGACAAAATAGCGTGGGATTGTAACGCCAGTCGTATAAAGTGTTGGTATTTTCACTCGCAGTCATACAATCTGGCTTCACGTCGAGACTTCTTTGCAATCAGGGATAGTGTTATATCGGTATTCCTCCTATAAACGATCTCAACAGCTCATTAAACTGGCAATTTATTGGAAAGGACTGTATGAAAATAATAGCTGGAACTGATGCTGCCCTGGACCATGCCTGGACAGAGGCCACGGGGATCAGCACGGATGGTAGGAATTTGTAAATCGACATGATCGAGAGCCGTTTTCTCTCTAATACGCTATCACTAACAATTTCCCTACTTGCAGACTATAGTTCAGTCAGTGCGAGAGATTAACGATGTCATTAAAAAGGCCTTGGTAAGAATGTTAAGACCCAAAGTGCAAAACGTGTTATCATGAACTAAGAAAGTAACAAACAAGAGCATATGACTTAAAAAGCCAATACAAAAAATAAGAAAAACAAACAAAAACTTGGTAGAAAACCAGGTTCGAAAGGCACCAAAATTATCGTTTTGAACTATTTTTTTTTCTTCAGTTCTTCAGTTGTACACATTATCACAGACACTAACGAATGATCAGGATTAGTACATCCGAGTCTTTTTGAAATAGGGAGCATTATTAAACTATTCTTTTAACTTCATAGTTTCCTCACCAGAAAACAAAATCATCCAAAGTGTCTCGTAAAACGTGTATTTTTGTTTGAAAATAAGATGGATAGTTTCATTTCATTATTAACCCGCGTGAAGAGATTTTCTCCTGAAGAGGATCACATAGATTAACGTGAAATAATAATAATAATAATACTTTTTTCTAATCTTACATGAATCACATAATTTATAATTTTTTATAATCTGTTATGTCAAGTATTTATAATTGTATTTTCATGTGCTGTAAATTGTGAATACTGTATTTTATTGTGAAGCAGGTCTCTCTGGGAGAGCAGGACCACGTGGTCTTGAAGAGACTATCCTGTTGAAATAAAACAAAATAGATCAAACCCTACACATTTGTTTTCTGAGAAATTTTACATCCATATGTGTTGGCAAGTTTTTCTTCATGATTTTTTTTTAGGGAGTGGGATGTAGGCCTATTGGTGATTGACTTGCATTCAGTGCATGCGCAAAGGATGGAAAGCTATGAACTGAGGGGTCTTGAACCGTTCCAATCGTTGGAAATTCTCTTTAAAAATGCCTCGTTTCTTTGTGGGGAGTTTTTTTTTGCTTTTAAATGTCCTGTTTTTTCCGAGGGAGTTTTTTTTTCTTTCGGTCATAATTACAACTTGAGGACAATCCTGGTTGGCAAGAACCACACTGCCCTGGACAGACCAAAGTGGTATTCCGGTCAAAACATTCCAAATTCCGGCCGTTTATATGCTGACCAGGACCTAGATTAGGTTGCCAATAAGAAACTAGGATTGTGGAAGTGGTTTATTGGCCAACAGAATCCTGGTCACACTAAAAAAATACCCACTCCTTTACAAGTGGCATGCACATCCCGCTTTTGAGTAGTTTTGTCTCTGTTTTACTTTTTTGGTTAAAGAGAAGACAAGCTGATCAAACTCTTAAAGACACCATTGAACAATATTCTCAGTTTTAAAAATCCGAACTGTATGTAATCCTTTATGTTATCAGTATCTCTGATAAGGTTTCAAGTGAACTCCTGCAAATTTTAAACCTACCATTTAGTGCTTTGAAAAGTGAAGCATATTTTACGAGTGAACGGGGTGAACGGTTCTACCATAACGTTTCTCCTTATAGAGAACAGAAATACATGAACATCTGATGTATACAGTGATAAAAACAGAATGTATTCGTTTATCTCTAGCTGTACATGTATCACATTTGTTGTTGTTGCGGACCAACCATTATCTTGATTTGAAATTACTTGAAAATTGTTTTCTGCGTTTTTGAGTGTTTGTTAAACTGACGATCAGTTATTAACAACCATCGTGTCAATTTGTGACCCCTTTCTGTAGTTGTACTTACATCAGATCTGGTATTGAAATGTTAAACGGACCATAATAGTTGAGATCAACAACTTACCAGGTGCTTTGAAAACCTCTGATCCGTCTCACGTATATAAAATACATCACCAAATTGGTATAATTTCGGGGTTGCATTTTGTTTTGCTTTCGGGGAGTTCCAAATCCAGATCCGTTTCAATTGGTTTTACAAATTTATGCGGTCGCCACACAACACTGAAGTTGACGAAAGTACACAACCTCATAAAAATCGCCCACGTCCCCACCTTATATGAATTTGTAATTTAGAATGGAGAGAATAATTATGTAACATCGCGTAGTACTTGTAAATGTAAGCACGTTTTGCATATATGACGTTTTGAAATATACTTTTTTTTGTACATTTTCATTACTATCTTTGTGTGGGATTTTTTTTTCGGTAGAAAATATTCAACTGTAAGAAGATTGAGCTATGTAAACCTTTATTTTATAGAAAGACACCCGCTAATAGAAAACATTGCTATAAGGTTTTCTCTCAGTTTCAACGTATCGCATCTGAGTGCAGATCCACCATGCATTCGGAAAGTTGCACCGAGTCATATAGTTCGGCAGTAATTGTTTCCACATATTTCCAATAGTCATGTCTTGCCTATAAATATAATGCCTATATATTCATTGAATGTTGAAATAATTGATTGAAAACTAAAAATAAAACTTAAAAATATTTTTGAATATACCCTTAGAAATTATTCGATAATAAGTTGTATTTTGTATTTATATGTTGTATTGAGTTAACAAAACCATGTACATAAACAATTGTCAATAATTAAAGAATACAAGCAAATATCAAAACATGGGTGAAAAAAAAAGAAACAAGTAATAACGATAGTTAAAAAGAAAAGACAAGAAAAATAAATACTAAAACAAATTCGATAGTACACCTTATATACACTCGGACAGAGGATATTTCCTTTTTCCTATTTTTAATAACAAAACTGTGTACTCTAGTTTTATAGCATTCCAATATAATCAACTGATTTAACTCCCTCTGTCAAGAGGAAGTTGAGACCCGATCCAAAACACCTTGCATTTTTTGCCTGTATATTGTACGTTCATGACACGCGTTGATAACTTTGATAAAAAATACCCTCATTCTGATACATATTGTACAATGTCATGATAAAGAGAGATGCTGTGCATGTATTTACTCCAAATTCCAATTTTCTCTGTGTCGGTATGACAAAGGATAACTACATGCATGTAACGGTGTTTCGTTCATGCACTAGTAGTCGTTCACAATAAAAAATGAAAAAAAAAGTTATTTAATTGAAGATGGTTGTTGATATACATAATTATTCATTTTCAGAATACCTGTTTGTTGTCGCGCTGTGATGGAACGGGATATAGTGAATTTACCCCCCCCCCCACCCTAGACTGAGGGTACACTGGGTACATGTGCACCCCCGGCAGTTTAGTTCCGCCCCTGGCAAAAGATATTTGGACCCCCTTTGCTGCGGCACAGTGTATCTGTTCTGATTTTCTAAACTTATAGGCAAGGTTCACAAGTTGGTTTTAATCGAAGCAGAACAATGACAGAAACATACTAATGAAAGTTTGGCGAAAATCCACCAAAGAATAGCAGAGTTATGGGGTTTCAAAGTTTTAAATTTGTGACGTCACATGCGAGCAGCTCCCCATATGCCATGGAATATAAATTCCATAAATTGTCATTTTTTAATGGTTCATGGTAATTGAATGGGTTTTTTTTCATATAAGCATATATGAAATAACGTTTCTGATATTATACTGAATGCACAGGTAAAATTATTTTCAAATTTCTGAGAAAACGCACTTCTATGGAATTTATATCACATGACCTATGGGGAGCTGCTCGCATGTGACGTCACAAATTTAACAGTTTAAAATTCCATAACTCTGTTATTCTTTGGCAGATTTTCGCCAAACTTTCATTAATTTGTTTCTCTCATTGTTCTGCTTTTATCAAAACCAACTTAATGTCAGGGTGAACCTTGCCTTTAAGTTCCACCTCTCCAGGATGTGCACCCCCATGCCCATGTCAACCCACACCCATACCCACCCCCAATCAAGGAAGATCTCGTGTGCGTAGTATTTGTAATACAAAATTGAGCTTGGTCAAAATTGGTTGTTTTCCAAGTTTAATAATGTTTGGTGTACACACTGGAGGAATGCAGGATTGTTGTATTAATGTCTTTGATTTATGTTTAAAATATCATATTTATGCTTGCAATTTTCCGGAGAAAGAAACCAATTTTGAGACATGTATTTATCTTATTCATCAAATTCAAACAAAGTTAGAATATAGCAAAAACAAAGAGAACAAGCTAAATATTCATGTCAAGAATTGGTCATTTCATTTTGATTGCAACCTTCCGAGCAAAAGTGGCTACAATCAAGACGGCAATTTCTAATACGAAAAGTGTTTGGTGACGTTTTGATTTAGCAATATATGCATTACCCATCTCAGAAGATGTACTGTTATGTTATGTATAATAACAAATAATATCATTTAACAAATTGATGCAATTCTTTGCAGAAGCCAAAATCATTCCGAGTCTTAAAAACTTCAGTTTGTTTTGATATGAATTTTTAAGTTAAGCATGACATGTCGATACTTCTTAAAGGCAATGCAAAGTTTGATAACTGATGAAAAACGAACTTGTTTCCCATTGCACTTTTTAAATATAAACTTGATAAATCATCTATTGATGTCCTGAAAAAAACGCGTGCCCCGAAGCGCTTCCAAATTTGAATAAAAATGTAACACAGAAACATGTCGGTGGCGACATTTTTAAAATTTTGTCACATGACTATAATGTACTTGCTGATTATCTAAACACTCACAACATATTTTACAATTTTCGAAAGGTTTCATGTTGTTGTCTGATGTTTGGCGTTACCTGTACCCCACTTTCTGAATGAGAGTTCAATAAAATGCGTCTGATCAACCAAAAGCAATTCTCTGACTTTATTTTTTTGAGCAGGAAACATTGTTATACAATGCCTTTAAAAACTTAAGTTTGTTTTGATGTAATTTTTCGATGCTTCAATGCAATGCAGTTTGGTAAATGATGACACACGAAATTATTTGCCATTGTGTGTGTTTTTTTTAATATACTTTAATATACTTATACATATTTAAATTAGTCAAAGTTTCTCGTAAAATAAATGTGTTTATTAATTTACTGTAGTATAAGTTAGTATAAGTTTGTAATAATATTGAATTCCGACATAAGTATAATTCTGTAATGTTAAAACTAATTTGTTTATTATATATGCTGAGTTTATTATCATTATCATTATTATTATTATTATTATTATTATTATTATTATTATTATTATTA
>JZLH01S0271137.1:10262-21264 GCA_001188425.1 Eucidaris tribuloides
ATTCGTGTTAGACATCAGTTACAGTATGATCAAGCGCTTTAATTCTGCGAGGGTCGTAAATCTGCACACCTATAATTCATTCTCAAATCATTTAATTGCTCCACAGCTCCAAACACAAGTAGATTCTACATGAAAGAGTTGTTTAGCATGATTCGTCGCTGTTTTTTAACAAAAATTTATGCATGTAATATGTATTTTTTCAAAATTCGAAATTTGTTGTTGATCGTGGCTCGTGCTCGCAAAAAGGCCTCCATGCAAATAACATAACAGGTAGATCTATGATAGATCTAGTCAATGCACATTTGTGCAGATCAAGACAACATTTTTACTTGACTGAATCAAGTACTAAGACATTGTCATTGACAAAATCATCTTCATTCAAAAACAGTAATTGAAATCATGTTTTTGTACAACTTTTTATTGAATTGTGTATAATTTTCTGTGTGAAATTCTTGGTTCACAGAATTACATGTAACTTCTAAGTCCCACCATTAGATCTAAACAAATTTTGGGGGAAATGCAGATGGCACTGTTCTTAATTCTCCATGCCAAAATGTGGTTGATTATGTCAAGAATTAACCCAGGGAGCTCCGGCCCACAGGGCCGGAGCCCAGGTGCAGTGTGTGTAAAACTACTAAAAGTACGCAGACATAAAATGAGGTAGAATTGGGGTAGCCATAGCACCCCAAATTAAAGAAAAGTAAAGAAATTATGCACTTACCTCAATTATATGGATGAAGGTCTATCTAGAGACACAATCTTGACATCGATGTGCAAACTGGTACTCAAAAAGCCGAAACTAATGTCGAGTTCGTTCTCCTGCTTTCAAAATTGAAACAAATGGCTGATCGATACCGAGGCTAGATCGGTACTGATACTGATCGATATCGATACTGATCGGTATCGATCAGCCATTTTGTTTTCAATTTTGAAAGCAGGAGAACGAACTCGACATTAGTTTCGGCTTTTTTGAGTGTCCAGTTTGCGCATCGATGTCAAGATTGTGTCTCTAGATAGACCTTCATCCATATAATCGAGGTAAGTACATAATTTCTTTATTTTTCTTTAAATTGGGGTGCTATGGCTACCCCAATTCTACCCCATTTTATGTCTGCATACTTTTAGTAGTTTTACACGCACTGCACCTGGGCTCTGGCCCTGCGGGCCGGAGCTCCCTGGGTTAGTCAAGAATATGATGTAGGCCCCCTACATGATGTAGACCTACTGTCTAGTGCCTACATTTGCATCCAGTAGTTAATCAAGGTAGTACTGGCACTCATTGATGTGATAGTGGTCCACAGACCATTTCATGTTTAGTGTTGTCATCAGCTGAATTAATTGAATTTATTCTCCTCTAGAATCAGAATTTTTACTATCACCCAAGCCGGGACATTTTGGAACAGTTGGTTTTCAACTTTTCAGACACATAATCCTCCTGTAAATATCTTTAACAGTTTGAAGTTGAGCATTAGTCTAGTTCCTTGCGCACACAATGGCTGTTACTTACATGTACAAAGTAATTTACATTCTTAGAAACGTGAGAAATGGATCTAGATGCTGAAACATAGTCTTTGTCGTAAACATGACAGCTGTTATTATTTTCATTACCCTTTTCCTGTTGGTTGTTTGCACTGTTTGCAGATTTCTACTCTCCAATGTGTGTGCATTGTGCTCGTGTGCATGCAAGCTCCCAATAAAAGTATGATTAAGATTACACTGAAATCCTTGTTCTTAAGGAAGTAATTTACATTGTTAGAGATATTTATACATGTAGGTGGATTTCATGTGTCTGGGAACCAGCCACTCCGTAGGCAAAATGTTGTGGCTAGCACAAGTTGGTAAGAATTCAGACTGCAGAAGAGAAGAATCAGTGGAGACAATGTTATAGTATGACGCAGGCTGAAGCTATCACAATGAAGTATATTCTGACCAAAAATGTCATTGACGTGACCGAGTAACTCCTGATCTTATTTTTTTTCTTAAAGTAAATAATAATTCACACTTTCAAACAGTTGTGATCTCCAATGCTTTGTCTTGTGCTGTTTTTAGTCATAACAGTATTTTTAATTTATTTAGTTTTTAGGGGGCGAGAGAAGGGGCTAGGGGGTTGGAGAGCATATGTAATGTATGTCAAATCTCTGCATCTCACCACCAGCAATTAACTGGGTATCAATCAAAATTGGGTAGCTTGTACCTGAAATATAAAGTGCATTAGTCTATAATCTGAATTTAAAGAAAGCAAAATAAGAAGAGTATACGTGTACATGTACTAATAGAACAGACCTGTATACTTCTTCTTAATTTCAGTTCCTGCAAAGGTACCCAAAGGTCCTAAAATTGATAAAAGCAGGAGTTGTCCCTATTTGGACACTATAAACAGGTGAGTCTCTTCACGCTTGTTTTAATCTAACTTGGCGACCATATATTTGTCTTCTATTTTGTTAAAAAGATGGTGATGATGATGATGATGAGGAGGAGGAGGAGGATTATGATGATGATGATGATGTTGATGGTGATTGATGATGATGATGATGATGATGATGATGATGATGATGATGATGATGATGATTGATGCAGTTATAGTCTCGTTTACAACAAACTGGTATAGTACCTGAGGCTTTTTGAATAGTAGGTCCATCCATTCACAATTTGACTGATTGTACACAATACCATGAGAATAGAAAAGATTAGAACTAAACTTGTTACATTTAAGATGAGTACATAACCTACTGACTGCACTGGTGTTTAAGTTCTGTTGATAATTTTAATAAGCAATAGTACAAGCAGGAGACAAGATGAAAATATGTCAGTTTATTAACCACAAATACCGCATAAATTTTCTTCTCATCACTACTCACTAGCCTTGTTTGCAATCTAGTAGGACATGGAATTCAAGTGTCTGTATGTGACACAAAATAATAGACTGATGTATTTTCTATCCTTTTATCTTACACAGGAGCCTGCTGGATTTTGACTTTGAGAAACTATGCTCAGTCTCTCTGTCACATCTGAATGTCTATGCCTGCCTAGTATGTGGAAAGTATTTCCAAGGTGAGATCTATCTGTTTGGAATCAGCCTTTGCCAGAGTTGTGGGTGATTCAGTCATAGCATGATACATGTTGGCAGTATTAACCCGTTGGGTACAGGAACCGTATGGAAATAGCAGAATCTCAAAGGCAACAGGTTAAAGCTTGACAGCATCAGGCTAGTATGTCTGGTAGTGGTAATGAGAATTATCTCACAGCACTTATGGCAAAAAAACATAAACAAACCTGTTCTTGTTCCAATATTGACAGATTTATAAAACATAATTTGTCTCCAAAGGATTCATTTTAGTGGCCATTAAAGGCAGGTTGGCTGCTGTACAGAGGTAGCCAATAAGACATGTTTGACTGTAAATATATCTAAAGATGGGCAACTCCGTTATAACGAACATGGTTATAATGAAATTCCTGTTACAACGAAGTAGAAATTCAGGTCGCCAAATTATTATCTATATACGTTCACTGTTTGGTTATAATGAAATTTCGATACAATGAAAGAAAACTGCCGGTCCCGAGGGCTTCGTTATAATGGGAGTGGCCTGTACATGCTTCTTAACTGAGCAAATTGTGGGGACATCCTAATTATATTGACAGCTTAATCTCACCTCTCCTGCACAGATTTCCTCCTATATACTGCTGAAATGCAATGACAAATCAAGTGAGCAACAAACTCAATTCTCTTCATTCTTTTCCTTTACTTTTTGTTGTACATGATTGTATTGCACCACCTAGGCCGAGGTCAGAAGTCCCATGCCTACACACACAGCGTACACATCAACCATCATGTATTCCTGAACCTGCACACACTGAAATTCTACTGTCTTCCCGATAATTACGAGATCATAGACTCATCACTTGAGGACATAACAGTAAGTACCATTTAGCTTTTGGAGTGCATGTAAACCTACTTTGGTTTAGTTCGCGGATACCCAAGCCCCAAGTTTGTAGAGGAAAATCCCACCCTAATGAAAAGTTGATTTTGAAGTAAATATATCTTCTGGAAAAATGATGTCTTATTTACCCAGGGTAGCCACTCCAGTGAAATAGACTGGCAGCGTGATCTATTAGCAGGCCCTGCATAACATAAATGTTATCATTACCCTTTTCCATTCTAGCATGCCAAGCGCCTGGCTAGAAGGCAGTAGGTACCAAGTTTAACCCGTTGGAGACAATTTGATTTTGCTATAACACACACTTTCCATAGACCCCAGCTTAAGATAATGATACTTAGTCTCCAACGGGTTAAGAATCTTAGTTTTGACTTTTGACCAGGCCGGGGCTCAAACCTATCACCTTCCGATCATGAGGCCGACTCTCTCACCACAAGGCTATCACCCATGTATTATGTCATAGAATATAATTTCATCATCTCACCCATTTTGTCTCAATTTTTTAGGTTTCAGGGTTAGCAGGTTTGCATTACCGAATGTCAGTCATTGCAACCATCCTTTGTCATTTGTTTCATTCCAGTATGTTTTGAAACCAACGTTCAAGAAAGCCCAGGTTGCACAACTGGACGGCAGCGTGAAACCATGCAGAGCTTACGACGGCACAACCTACACCCCAGGGATTGTGGGTCTGAACAACATCAAGGAGAATGACTACTGCAATGTCTTGCTCCATGTAAGCATAATGAACACTTTAACTGCTGGGCTAAAATCCAGACATGTTAACCAGACACTGGTTTGTTTTGTAGTTATGTGTACCTTTCAAAAATGTAGGATTTTTTTCAAGAAATTTGAATGTCATCAAGAAAAGACCTCATTTAGTTGGTTCAATGTGTCTTCACTTTACAGAAAATATCATTTGTTGTTATTTCAGTGATGTTTAACTTTGGAATTCAGAGGTATGAAACTGCTTGTCTTCTTGGCAAACCAGGGTGCCATCAGATTCCCATTGAGGTTACACATTGGTGAGCTAGTGTGCCGTCAGCACACATGTTAATGTAACCTGTTGACTGATAAATTGTAAGTAAAGATCCAATGTCAAAGCAGAATGGAATAACATCCTCTATTGACTCAAATGATAAAAGATATGGCACCAGTGTTTCCCACAATGCATCATAAATAGCCATGGCTCATGTGGCCGTGTGATCATAAAACGGTCTATCTTGAAAAAAGCCATTTTGAGATATGGTAAACCATCTATCTTCTTAAATATTGTTATTTGAAATAAATCTTCTCCCTTCCCATCCCTTCTTCGCTCTGCCTGCAGGCCTTATCTAACGTGATCCCCCTGAGGAACTACTTCCTGCGAGAGGAAAACTACAGCGACATCAAGCTACCGCCAGGCAACATCATGAACATCCTCTCCCAGAGGTTTGGGGAGCTCATGAGGAAGATGTGGAATCCAAGGAATTTCAAGGCTCATGTCAGCCCCCACGAAATGTTACAGGCAGTTGTCTTGTGCAGTAAGAAGAGGTTTCAGATCACAGAGCAAGGTACAACATGATTAGCAAACTCTGATAGGTGACAGATTGGACACTTTTGATTCTTTCACTGATTTATTTTCATAAATTATTCATATTCAATGTTACTGTGTTCAATATATAAATGAAGTGAAACCATCGTAAATTAATATTTCTGGCAAAATTTTAGTTTGTGGAAGATAAGAGTCAATTTTAATGTTTCTAAGTATTTTAAGTACATGCAATACCTGTATATTATTTGTACATTATGATATTGTTGATAAATACCCATCTCTGGTATATTTAGTTGGAAATGAAAAATGCAATACATGAAATAAAATGAAAGATATAACATTTTATAGTGATAAATATGAATTCATTTTGTTGTGAAAATGCTGTCACATGTTTAGTAAGTTACAATTTTTGATAGGAACCAAATCTTATAACAAAACATAAATTATATGGGTACACATACATGTGTACCCCGCAGACGAAGTCTGGAGGGGGCATTGAGCATTGCCCCTGTCCGTCCGTCCCCCAAATTGGTTTCCACACACTAATAAATATTGGACGGGTATTAATAGTTTATGGTGTTTAGGTCGATGACTCTAAAATACAGGTCAAGTTCTGGTATGACACTGACATTTACTGAACATTTATTGTTAATATCCATTAAATTTATATCATAGGAAGGTAAAGACAATAAGGAGAGTGGTTTAAGAAAATTACTTCAATGTTACAATGAAATGTACAATAACAAATGTGTCTAGAAAATGTGTATTTATTTGACAGGTGATCCTGTTGAATTTCTGGCCTGGTTCATGAATGCTCTCCATGCGTCTGTGGCAGGGACCAAGAAGGCTAACAGCAGCATCGTCTACAAGACATTCCAAGGAAGGATGCGGGTCTACTCCCGCAAGGTGCTTCCCCTCGACATCTCAGAGGAGGAGAAGACAAAACTGATGAAGGAGGAGGAATACAAAGGTTAAGAATTTTCCCCAAATGAGCACTTTTTGTCTCGCCTGAACATAGTTTGGCAGAGACCTAGCAATCATTTCTCCTGTTGGTCTGTTAGACTGTTAGTCTGTTGGTCTGTTACAAAAATGTTGAAGTTCTTGTTTAACTTGCTCTCATTTCTTTATTTCTGCATCAATTGTGTTCACACTTGGTACAAATGATCCTTCGGTAATACCACATGTGTGTTGATGAGGCAGTGTTCACGGTTAACAGTAGCCTGCTAGCCAATAGCTAGCAAAACTCATGGAGGACTAGCCAAAATGTAAAGTAAGAAGTCTACATGCCCCCCCCCCCCAGCAGAGATAGGGTTAATATACCAGTATTCAATCAATCTCCAGCCCTGACAGAAATTGATCCCACAGAAAGCTACACAACAAATTTTACCATCATTGCTATCTCTTTCAACCTTACTCATCTTCTCTTTCTGTCTTCACACCTATAGTTAACAAATTTCCAGCCTGTTGACATTTGCTGTCTTCAAGATCCTAGCCTTTAAACAATTCACTTGAATGTTTTAGCTTTTTTTTAATTTGAAGGCTAAGACCACTTGGAGTAACTGGAGTTTGTTAAAGCCTACTTTGCCATACATGTCCATGTTCAAATTTCCTTCTTACTGCTTCCTTCTTTATGATTTTTGACCCTAAAAGGACTGGGGGGGGCATGATGACCCCCCCCCCCTCGACGTTTCATGCAATTATTTTCAAATGCACAATGGTAATACCACACAATTCCATGACTTTTTTCTCTGATGTCTTGCGCAACTTTTGAGACCAAATTCAAGACAAATGGGTACAGCATTGCGACGCCCCATGACTTTTCGTGAGACAACGTCATGCCAAAAATGGCCGAAAAATGGCTCATTTATGTGATTTGTGTACAAAGTCAATGGAATTTGTCTGATATCTTGAAATTCATAAAAAGGTCAGTATTTTCTATTATAATTGACCTTCATAATTAATTTTCAGCTAATTTCGGTTTTAAAATGGTCTGCAATAAATTTCATGGAAAAAAACAATAAAAAACAAAAGTTACAAAAACAAGATAATACATTATTCGAAAAAGAAATACATATGGAAAAAAATGACTTTTGAGAAGGTTGCAAAGATCACTCCTGCAAAAAATTACAATATTTCAAGTGAAATTGGGTGTTTTATATGCAAATCATGTTTTTTATGCATAAATTTGCATAATTAATTCATATTAATTAGAGATTGATTTTTTTCCAAAAAATTACTATACAGACTTAGAGTTTATGTTGAAAGGAACTTGATGCCAAATTTTCACTGCTCATGTTGCTTCTCGGCCGAGATCATAAGGGGGGGGGGCATTATGCACCCCCCCCCGCCCGGGTTCAACACTCTGAAAATAGCCCAGTCCTTTTAGGGTTAAACATTTGAACTGATGCCTTATTCCTGCACATCTCCACTTAGTGTAATATGTATGGATGTAACCAGGGAGGTGATCTCCCACCTCCCTGATGTAACATTGTCAAAGCAGAAAATATTTTTAGTCTAATCAACATTTTTTTCCTTTCATTCTTCCATCAGAAACCAGCCAGGATCAGCCATTCCTGTTCCTTTCTCTGGACATTCCCTCTGCCCCTCTCTTCAAGGACGAGTTTGAACAGAACATCATCCCCCAGGTACCACTCTCCTCTCTGCTTGCCAAGTTTGATGGAAACACGGAAAAGGTACGTTGCTCCGTATTCTTCCCACATAAAATAAATGAATTTGTAAAATGTGTTGGTATTGAAGGCCTTGAACGTCTACTTGTATATTTGTGATAACACATTCTGAGTGAATTTGTAATTATGACAACAGATTCAAGGTGAATGAGAACATTTGTATATTATTTTGCAATGCATGAGATCAAAGATTACTGAAAAACAAAAAATGTGTACGGCAATGCAAAACACATGCAAGTAAACATGCACTAAGCAATTCTCCCTATCGCATATAGCCGATATCAAGCGATATTACCTCGCGATACCGATATCTGATCAATCACTCTTGGGATGTATACTTCCGGTTCGGGTAAATCGTACAGTCAAACGCACAAATTACACGTCATTTCGAACCTTGTCAAATTCATAATATTAATACCTCAAACCTGAGTAAACATGGATTGACCTGATGAACAATATTGAAGAATGTCTGTGTCGCGATTAAAGGACTTTCTTAGTGAAAAAAAAAATGTTCCTAAGACCGGTAAACGAAGGAATGAACTCAAAACTCTCTCCAAAAAAGCCGGGAATGTTTACCCCATGAGAGAGGAATGCTACCACGCGCACGCCGATTCAGAACGCGAATGCCGGTGTGTGAGGACGGCCAATGGCTCTGTTTATAACCTAAATGGAAGGGTTGTTTCAAGGACGAAGGACTTGGAAAAAAATATTATTCGCGAGATTATAAGAAAGATTTTGACACAATTCATCGCGCTTGTAAAAACTGGAAGTCTATTTCCCGATAATTAAGGGTAAAAAAATTAGAGCGCCACATGCGTTCAGATTCGGAGAGCTATATGTGATAGGGAGAATTAAAGAGTTAACTGTATGTCATTGGTCACTAATTGCACCTGTAGCTGTATTGTTTATGGCTTTAAAAAGTAAAATACAAGTCAAGAATGATTAGTACTAAGGTTGTATCCTGTTGGAAATTGTCACGGATATCATTTTTTTTTTTTGGTTCCCCAGGAGTACAAGACCTACAAGGAATCATTCATCAAACGGTATCAGCTGACGAAGTTACCGCCGTACCTCATCCTCTGCATGAAGCGCTTCACGAAGAACACTTTCTTTATCGAGAAAAACCCTACTATTGTCAACTTCCCTGTCAAGTAAGTTTACACAAGGCCACCGACTCTCGCTGTATAGAGGTATCAATGTCCCAGAGATTTGTGATACAGTAGACTCTTGTCATAACAAACTTCCTAGGACCAGGAAGATTACTTTGTTATATCAACATTTTATTATATAAATAGAAAAAAAAATGACATACAAAGAAATTTCCTTGTTGGGACCAGAACAATTTGTTTGCTACAACATTTTGTTATATCAGTGCTTATTATAATGAGAGTCCACTGTGTATGAGAACATTTCATTAAATAACTAGTGTAAAATGTAACTTTTGACACTTTTGATGTCAAATAATTAAAATTATTTCATTATTATTTTTATTAAGTATTATTTGTAATGATATTAAACTGGGAAGCTGGAAAGTGTTTAATTTTACCGGGTATTGTTTACTCACTTCTTCATTATTGCAGGTTTCATAATTACTAAATCATTCCAAAAACATTTTTTTTTTCATTATTTTTTTTATTTTTTTCATAAATTTCAATATTTACTAAGTTATCAATGTCTGATTTATCAATGTACCCCATTGGGCTTATGACTTGTTTGTCATGACAGGGCAGACATATTTGAAATGCTTTAAATGCATTACCTAATTTAAAGTTGATATAAGAAGGAAATGAATAAGCATAAATGTGGCCTCTAAGTGAAGTATACATCATTTATAACCTGCTCATTCACAGAAAAAAATAAAAAAATCATCTAGCCTCTTGATATCCGTAATTAAAATGTCCTAAAAGTAGCCTCTTCTCTGAGCCTGAAAACCATCCACGAAACAGGGTCCGGTGGGGTGACGTCACGCCATGCATTTCCTGTATTCAATTCCCCGGATGTTCCACAGAAAGTTAATACCAACACTGGAAAAACTTTTGCAGTGTTTCATGCAAAGGTTAAAAACTAAAAGAATCACAACTCTATGTTCATGTTTTCACCTTGTTTATATAGTTTATAGTATGAATAACAATTTACATGCTTAACATTGTGAATTGTTTGTGTTATCAAAGGTAGATTTCGTATTTTCATCATGTATTTTTTGGGGGGAGTGTTGAAAAATACGGCCGTGTGTGTGAGCATTGGTAATGTGTACACTGCGAAAGTAGATTCGGTCGTCTCGTACGGCCGACACGGTCTGCGCGGTACACGTGTGTGCGGCTGGCATTGTTTACATCCAGTCTAGCGCAGCAAAAAGTTTCTGGATCTGAAAAGCCCGGGGAGAATTATGGACACGGAAATTAATCAGGACGATTATGGATTTTGAGGACTTTATTGAAGAAGATGAGGATAGTAATGAAGGGGAAACGTCCCAAACGGGGGAAGACGCGGACGATAGTTGGGACGACGCAACGAGTACGAGTGGGGAAGACGATGGAGGTCGACATTGGAGAAGAAGGAGTTGTCGAGGATGCATGGTGACTTGCCTGCAGCCGGCGGGGCCGGGGGAGGAGTTCAGGGAGTTCCGCACGTACCATTGATTCAGCCATATCAGCATGAGCCGTTGCCTCGAGACGAGGATGTATACGGTGCAGGTAAGGCAGGCCACCAGACCCGGCGCCTGTAAGCTGCCGATGCCGTACGTTTCGACGCAATAGCCGCATCACGCGCCCCCCGGGCCTCGGTTAAAGATATATGTTGAACAGTTTACTTATGTTTGTATTGCCTTTTCACGTGGTATGAGCATCTGT
>JZLH01S0271137.1:34306-55102 GCA_001188425.1 Eucidaris tribuloides
CCCGGAGTATGACTCATCTCAGGTACTTTGAAGCAGCGTTTATAAAGTCCAGAGACCCCCTTTTGTGCAGACAAAAGGAATTTGTCCTGGCATTGCGTCTGTTTTAACAATAGAGGTCAACCTTAGCTTTCAGTATAAATAGTTGGTTCTTCATGTAATTTGTTCATATCTGCGTGATAACGTGATGAGTTGCAGATCGAAAAGCTTCGTTATCTAACATGCTACTTTTTAAAGCAATTTGGAAATTTTGTAGTACCAGTAAATTGTAAGTTCAAAATTGATAAATATGGAAATTGTTCAATTGAGCTCATTGAAGCGTAAAATATGCGAAAAGTGCCAGGGAAGGTATAAGGGGGTTAAACGATAGATGATTAACATAAATAGCGCTTAATCATTCACCAAAAGCAAAATTTGTCAAAATCCTGCATCACAGATTCCCCAAAATAACCCTTGTGACTTTTGAAAAGTGGCATTTTTGCCTTTAATGCATGCTCACTCATGCATGGCTTGACTGATCAATCACATTTTCATGCATAAGATAGTCAATGAGTGTAGGAATACTCTTGCCAAATTATTTTGCTTAAACTTACTTCGTTAAAAATTTATGGTAGTATGAAAAATGGGGTAGTTACTCTTTTTGTTGTGTTTACAAAAAAAAGTGCCACGTTAAAACACAGCCACTGACACCCCCAAAAAAGAGGATTCTTTGGAGGGAGGGGTCAAAAAATGGGATCACTGTGAAGTGTGAGGTGTGAATGAATTGTGCAATTGTGGAAAAATGTGAATCAAAAATAGATAGAAACCAGTATGAATGATTTTATATATGTATATATATATATATATAACACTTGATAAAGCGCTATGGGCAAAAATTCGTGAATATATATCGTTTACGGAGATTTTATTTAATTTTGTGTGAAGTATCTATTATAATCTCCGAGCAGAACATTATTAACTTAGTTTTTTTATTATATATATATATATATGTATATATACACAAGGACTCGTTAGGATTAAATCAAAATCTTTTCATTACTGTCTCAAAATTTTGTTGTACATGTAAATGTTTACTCCAGTGAAAAATAAGGAAAAGCTAGCAAGTTGGCCTAGCTGTATCACAAGGTTTTCATGTTTATCATGCATATCCGGGGAAAAGTTATACACAGCTTTTGAGATTGACTGGTAAAATTTATGTTATATGCTATTTGAGTGCGAGTAGTATAGTTGTGTGTGTGTGTTCGTGTGTGTGTGTGTGTGTGTGTGTGTGTGTGTGTGTGTGTGTGTGTGTGTGTGTGTGTGTGTGTGTGTGTGTGTGTGTGTGTGTGTGTGTGACTTTGCTTCTGAACAAAGCACAATTATGCAATGCTTCCCATAGTTTGGCACAAATCGAGTTTTTCACTCTCACAAACAATGCATCCTGTCCATCCAAACGTGATCAGATAGAACACGAAAATGATACCTAAATGATTCAGGGGGAAAATCACTTTTTTTTCAAAACATTCATAACATTTCATAAACATTCATAGCTGATTCTTAAAATCATCAGCAATTTTCAAACGGTTAACTTTTTTTGACTCACACCGGAGTGTAGTCTATCTAGAAGGGGGTATTACGTAAAACGCAATTTCAAAGTTGCTCACACATTTTGCAAATGAAAGGGGTCATGTAAAGCCCACGTAAGTCACGTAAATTCAGTGTTCTTTTAACAAGCGGATTATGAAACAAAGGGACACTTCTAATTGTTTAACATGATGTACCGAGTCCCCTACACTATATAACTCAATTTTGAAAAAAATGTCAGTTATACCCTTTTGTCATGGGGGGGGGGGCAGTATAGTATAGGAAGGTTTTTGAGGTGTGAAACATATGCAAACCAAAAACCATTAAAATGACTACAATTGGTACCAAAATTTGATAAAATGTGAAAATTTGAGGGTTTTTTGCCCAAAATGAGGGTTTTAAAATTATCAAATTTCTTCGCAATTGGTATGAGTAGATATTTTTAATACATCTTTCATTTGACACTACTTACGTCAAAAACAGTGCATCTGATTTATCATCGGAAAACTAAATTAAAGAGGAAATTATGTGAATTTAATGGTCAAACTTTCAATGACCTTGTTCAACTTAGGATGGCATGACCTTCCAACACACTTTTTGGTAAGTATTAATTATAGGAAAGTTTTTGAGGTATAAATCATATGCAAAACTAAAACCGTTCAAGTAAATTTTTAGTTTTATTTCAGGCCAATTTGTAAAAAAAAAAAATCTAGAAAAAGTCAACATTTTGGGTTTTTATCCAAAAATAAGGAGTCTAACATAATCAAATATCCTTACAATGGGTATCATTGGATAGATGTTTTAATATTGTTCATTAGACACCACTGACATAAAAATCTGGGTATCTGTTCAGGAAATAATATGCAGAAAACCAGTAATATGGGAATTCGGGGTGAAATTAGACTACTCTCAACACTCGAGAAATCACTTTTCAAAATGATATATTGTTCTACCTACATATCATACAAGACACCTGGTCATTGTGTCAAATAAATTAGGTTATCTCTCGTACTAAAAGACCAGGCAGCTTTTTACTGGAATGCTGCCACATGAAAACGGTTGTTAGTCGTAGTAGTACTAGTAGTAGTAGTAGTCCAGGTTTTAAATCCGGTTTAGTCCCCGACTACGGGGGTGGCCGAATTCACCTCAAACTCACAGAAATCACCCTCACCCCCTCCCTCCACTTTACTGTATTCGGCGCATCCTCCTCCCTCAACCCAACCCTCCTACTCTCCTCCACCACTTGCTTCTTCCATGTCTTCTTCGGTCGCCCCCTTCCCCTCTGACCAGTCACCTCAAACTCAAGTGCCCTTCTCAAAACATGATCAACATCCCTCCTCAACACATGTCCATACCAACGTACTCCATTCGCCTTCGCCACCTGATCCACCATCTCTTCCAAACCCAACATTTGCATCAAATCCTCAGTCTTCTTCCTGTCCATCAGCTTCACACCACACATTGCTCTCTCAGTCCTTCTCAGAATCCCCATCTCGTTTTCACTCAAACACCACGTTTCGCTCCCATACAATATCGCTGATCTCACGCAACTCCTATAAACTAATCCTTTCATCTTTAGAGGAAACCTTTTCCCATATAACAACTCTCCACATTCCCTAAACTTCACCCATCCAAATCTTGCCCTCGCTGTCACAGCTGCCCTGCACCCTCCACTCACACTCACTCTGTCCCCCAAGTATGTAAACTCCTTCACTGTTTCCACCTCGTCACACAACTTTTCAACATGTTCCACCATCTCTCTTGGTCCTTCCTCACATTTTCCACACAAAAAATCTCTTGCCAACCTCGGGGTCACTCTCTTCATCTTTGTGCATCTCCCTTGAATCCATTTCCCACACAACACTGAATTTGCCCTCACCCTCTTTCCACACATACTGCATGGGGCTACCTTACTCACTGATACTTCTTTAACCAGTGACATACGTGAAAGTGAGTGAAATCAAGTTATTTAATTCATAATTTTCACTGTATATTTTTAATTACTGTACAAATAAACAATTTTGTAAATTTGTTGTGATCTTTCAAGGGTGAACACAATATATCATCAACAGAAATAAAGAAATGAAGTGAAGCCAAATTGTTTTTTTGTGTAAAATGTTCTTTATTTCATTTTTTTCTCAATAAAAAACAAATACATTGTATGCAAAAATATCAGAAACAACCTTATTTTATTTTATACAGAAGTTGGTCAATGGACAAATGACAGGATAAAAATCAAATTAAGCATTAATTATTTCAGTGGTCATTTGAACATTTACCTTTACATTTAATAAAACATTAAAAGCCAAATTATTATTTGGGTCAATCAGACAACTTTTTTATCAATCATGTATCACTAGCCATTACTAGATTTACACAATATCTTTTTATTACTGTCTGAAAATCATGTTATATAAACTCACTTCATTCAAAAAGGAGGGAAAGCTGGCAAGTTGGGCTGGCCTTACCAACAAAGGTTTTTTTTCCTTTCTTATTTAGCATGAATATCTGGGGAAAAGTTACAAAACGAAACTTTCTGGTTTGTTATTTGCTTCCAAATGTAAGCAGGAGGTCTATAAAATATTTCAACATAATTTAGATGAATATTGAGAATTTGTTTGCGTTGTTTATTGGTTTCAATCACATATTCACTTCCAATAGCAGATTAAATTAACTTTTAATTTGTCAGCAATGCAAACTACACAACTTTACTCTTCTTTTTAAGGGACAATTCCATGTGAATTTGACCAAAATAAAAATAATTATGAATTTCTGTACACCTTTTTTTATTACAGAAAAACAGAAAATTGATGACAGATAACAAAATCATAATACTGATGACTTGACTCGACAAAAATGTGGGCAATATTAAAGGCAGAGGAACTCTTTTGCATGCTAAAATTAACATTGTGTAAATACAATGGCATTTAGAAGAAAATGCCATCTGGGAACCTTTAGCAAAATATAGGAGCTAGAAACTCAGTTTAGTGGAATTATAGTGACCGTTAGACTCAGATTTGAATTTTTTTCTCGTGAGAAAAAAAAATTCCTACCATAAAACGTACACTAAACGGCTATTGTTTTGCTTTCGCATTTTTCAAATTCTAGGCAATCACTGACCCCCAGATTTCACAGACATGTCCTTCATCAATAGCCTAAGGGCATGGGTTATCTTTCCTGGTCTGCGGAGATGTTTGCAAATGAGATCCACTGCCTTTAAATGTACTTTAATAAAAACCTTGTTAGACGATTTACAAGATCTTACATAAGTTTCAGGTGCATGCCCCTCAGAAGAAGACAATAATTGTGTCTGCAATGCACATTGAACAGTGGCCAAACATAATTCACAGCAATGAAGTACATCTTTTTATGAAACTCATCAAAATTGATTCTTGTCTTAGTGATTCTACAAGTAATGAAATAAACATGACAATGTAAACACAACCCTTAAATACACTTATCCGAAAGTAATGCTGTGGCAAAAAAGGCAGGGGAGAACGATACACAGTAATAGCTTTTTTATTCACAGCAATGAGGTACAATGTTTTAATATTATGCATACAGAAACATAACAAAACGAGCAATTTGACTGCATCTAACACGACGGGTATGCCCTCGCTTGCCGATTCTTTTGTACAAAATGCTATGACCTTTCATTCTTGCAAACCTTACAGACAATACATCACCACCCTTAGACAACAGATGGTCAGATAAAAGGACGGCAAATGATCCCGGATCTGGCACCACCAGGGGCCCCTGTTACACCACCATAACTGGTCTCGGTCCGGTTCCGGCAATAAGTTTTGAATGGGTTTGGACTTTCACTGGTGTGTTTCAATTGCAATCACGTCTGGTAGTGGCATGGTTACCACAGGCAACGATTGAGCCACACCAGCCCCGTCGTCAAAGGTCTCTCCGTATTTCCGTCCGACATGGTTTGTTACTTCCGGTGATGGGATAGTTTTAGAAAGCTGTGGTTACAACGTGTTTGAAACAGTGTGAGAACGGTCGGAAGGTGGTCTGACACAAATGCTTTTGGAATGCTTTTGCATCAGTTGTTGTGGTTACACTGGGCGATTTCAAGTTTTGGATTAGTGTTCGTGTTAGTGTAATCTTAACAATAACACGAGCGTTAATCCGAAACTTGAAATTGATCCGTGTCAGCGAGTTGACCCCGAAATTATGATGCACTTCTGGAAATTGGTGTTGAAAATCGTCTGCTGAACCGAGCTGGGTTGCTGGTGTTAGCAATTTACATGCGTTTGTCTCATTCACTAACACTAGCCCCTAGGGATTAAGAAAATCTCCATTTCAAGTTCGTTGTAAGTGTTAGTGTTATTTTTGGCTTGGCTCACTTAGCTGGGTTGCGCCGCTGTACGTGTAATGTGTATGGCAGCGCGATGGCGCGCGGTAAGGCGGCAAGAAAAATTACAATATTTTAGATTGTGAAAGAACTAAGACATAATGAAATGAGTCAAATACATGAAATTCACACGGAAGTACATGCCTTTCCGACAGTGTTACATTTGTAGTACGATTGTTTAAATTTCATACAGAAATTACAACATTTGTTCACGTTTTCCGCGGTTTTCATGTTCGTCGAACAAGGGATGTGACGTCACGCTCGTGTTAACACTCGTAGTGGCCATTAATCCGAGTCGTAGTGTTGGCGTTCGGTTTAAGGGCTCTTGACGTCTACTAACACTAATCCAAAACTTGAAATCACCCACTGTGATTGAACTGTTCTGGGACCATTCTCTAAACGCTTGACAGGTGATGTAACCGGGGCAGGGCTGCCACTCAAAATTTTGATTTCCCCCTACGCCGCATGCGTATTTTCCCCCACGCACACCACTTTTCCCCTACGTGTAATTATCCCAATTTTCCCCTACAAACCCATGTTTTCCCTTAGAAAATTAACTTTTCACTTACGAAGGTGTGTTTTCCCTACAAAATAACCTTAGTAAATGCAAAATATTGATCACGATTTCTTCGCCGGAGATGGACAAAATGGGCGAATATTATAGGAAATCCATTGAGAATTTCAAGAATATTTCTGAAAATTGTCAAAACCCCCTACATCCCCTACAAATCATCCAAACCCCCTACGTTTCCCCTACGGAAGGTCATTTTCCCCATAGGTATCCCCTACAACCTACGCAAGGCCAAAATCCCCTACGGTAGGGGATTTCCCCTACGAGTGGCAGCCTTGAACCGGGGTGTCTGTTGCTGAGGCATGAGAACATAGTTACTAAATACCAAAGTGTACAAACAAAGCTGCGATGATTTGGCATTCGTAACCATAGCAAAATAAAATATTACAAAGTTGAATAAACGAGCAGTGCAATACAATATACAAGGCACATTACACACATTATGTGATAATGTTATGTACTCCCTTTACTATGAAAGCACAGTCCTTCAAATTTATTTATCGCCCATGCTCGGGATGACTTTTTGTAATATTAATTAATTTTTTTTAAAACAGCAAAAGTAAGATGAGGAATGAATGCATTGAAAATACACAATATATACAATAACCTTCGTGTCTTTTTAAACTGAACAGAAAAACAATTTCTTCCAAGATTCTTCAAGCTGAAATGCACACTGCATCCTTCAAAGTTCTCAGTTGATGGATTTTGGTGGTTTCCCATAACTATCCAAATGCTTGTCATGTTTAGTCCTGTAATAAAACACAGGTCATAACAACAAATCATTGATGTAATTAAAGTACATTTTAATTCTTGATTATACACTTTCACAACTTACAATCTATCTATGTATCTATCTATCTATCTATCTATCTATCTATCTATCTATCTATCTATCTAAAGCGGAGGCATCATGGCTAAGTGGGTAAGGCTGTGGCTTCCCGATCTAGAGATCCCCCGGTTCGAATCCTGACGCGGTCGCGGCATTTGTGTCCTTGGGTAAGACACTTTATCTGCATTACCTCTCTCCACCCAGGAGTATAAATGGGTACCTGGTAGGGTGAGAATGATTTGGTTTGTCTGGCTTGATGCGCCTCCTTGGCAGCTCAGCTAGAAATACTCCCCACGGAGTGGAAATGGTGCACATCTTTGTGCAGGTTAGAACTGTATCCCAGTGACCAGGGTAATAGCAGGACTTGCAGGGCCCTCTAGGAGAATGGTGCTTATCACTGAAGAGGCTACCCTGGGCAAATAAGACGATGATGATGATGATGATTATCTAACTTACTTCGTTCTGCTGCTGAAGGAATGCCTCCTCATCAGTCCTCTATTTAAATCTATCCTGCACCATTCGGTTCCAAGTAACACTGCCATATTCTCTGTTATCAATCATCCATCCAAACCCTAACTTGCCTGCCTTTCTTCTCGTATAAGCCCTGGGTGTCCAGTCATTTAGTTTTTGTGACTATCGGTCATCTTCCCTTTTGGTTGGATGACCAGCCCACATCCACTTCTTCAGTTTAAATTCCTGTACTATGTCTCATACATCTACATATAATATCATGATCTTTCAGTGATCGTGAATTCTGTAATCTCATTAGTCAACCATCAACTGAATATTTCCCATGTTCCGTGAATAAGGTCATATTGTGCGCATGCGCTAAATCCGCCCCTGAATATATCCCGTATTCCGTGACGATGACGTCGTTATCACACAACTGCCGTGCTGCGCGTTAATTGCACTAATGAGGCGCGTGCGCACACAGCTATAGCTACGCGTATAGTTGACCACGCGCGAGCATTATGCTGACAACAAACTTTATCGTCGGTAGGTGCGGCGATTTCAACTTTACTCACGAGAAGGAATAAACGCTGAAAGGGTGAAATATCTTTACCAATGAGATTAATACATAATTCATGCAGATCTACACTTAAAAAGATAACATCTTACCCCCTGCTTGTTCTTACAAAATACGGGAAATATCTACGGTCTGGTGCCATATTCCATTCAGCCTCCGGCCTCATGGAATATGGCACCAGACCGTAGATATTTGCCTGTATTTTGTGAACAAGCAGGGGGTAACTAATAATATTTAATTGTTCATCTGCTACATAATCATTGTGAATTTGGGTCCCATTTAGGATTCTCATTCACAAGGCACTTTTTGCAAAACAGACACATTCATTTTATGCACAGAATGTGTGAATACCTTGCTGGACCGCCTAATCATGTGTATATATCCAACTGAATGAGGGGAATAAAAAGGATTGGTAAATCCATACTTAAAGCCCAAGTTTAGTTTTGGGGATTTTTTTTATTTGAAAGCTGTATGCCCCAAAAGTCTAACCACGCAATTATTAGACTTCTGAAATTGCTTCAGTTTTGTTTAAAATATGAATAAATCTCAGGGGGGGGGGGGGGGGGGGGGGGGGGGTCCCAAGATTCTCGAGCTATTTTTCATTATAGATCCAACGGTTAATAAGGCGTTAGGATAATTTTAGATTATACCTCATGCTGAAAGAGCAGACGTCTGATCTTTTAACCCCTTGATGCTATAAGTAAAATAAGTCGAAAATAGGGGGCACCCCCCACCCCCCCCCGATTATTTTCATATGTAATAATTAAAAAAACAAAGACATTCAGATCTATTATGGGCAGGGTATGAATTGATAAAAGCTTTTAAACAAATAAAAAATCCCAAAACTAAACTTGGGCTTTAATATTATCCACTGTACTTGTTTATATGTGCAAATGGTGACCTGGGCAAGGCAAAGGTTAAAGGCAGTGCATCTCTTTTGCAAGCCTAAGAAATAGCATTGTGAAACACATTGGTATATATAAGAAAATACCACCTAAGATCCTGTAGTCAAGTACAAGAGCTAGAAACTCAGTTTTAACGCAACTAAGTGATCATTAGACTATGATTTGAATTATTGGTTCCTAGAGACAAAAATTCCTAGCATAGAACATACACTAAATGGCAGTTTTTTGCTCATTTGTCAAATTCTAGGTTATTACTGCTCTTCAGATTTCACAGACATGTCCTTCATGAATAACCTCAGGGCATGAGTGATGTTTTACTGTGCTGCAGGAGAAGTGCAAATGAGATTCCCTGCCTTTAAAACTGCAACCCACAATCCAAGTACATGTTGAGTTATTTTGATGTCTATTTGTCTGAACATCACCAAATCACTAATTATTTTTAAAGGCAAGGTTCACCCTGAGGTCAAGTTGGTTTTAATAAATGTAGGACAATGGAAGGAACATATTAGCTAAGGTTTGACGAAAATCCATCAAAAAATAACAGAGTTATGGAATTTTAAAGTTTTAAATTTATGACGTCACATGCGAGCAGCTCCCCATATGTCTTGTGATATAAATTCCATAAAGTGCAGTTTTTTTCAGAAATGTGAAAATGATTTTACCTGAGCATTCAATATTTTATCAGAAACATGTTTTTATACATGCTTCTATGAAAAAAACCTTTTCAGTTATCATCAGCCATTAAAAAATGGCAATTTATGGACTTTATGTTACATGACATATGGAAAGCTGCTCGCATGTGACATCACAAAATTCAAACTTTGAAACTTCATAACTCTGTTATTCTTTGGTGGATTTTCGCGAAACTTTCATTGTTCCTCTCATTTTGCTGCATTTATTAAAACCAACTTGACTTCAGGGTGAACCTTGCTATGCATTTAAACACATTTTTAAACATGTTTCTGTACAATGCTAAGCCTTACCTGTAAAAAAAACCCTCTAGAACATCTTTAATTTATATTTCAATTGTGAGGTCATCATCCTCTAACACTTGAGCTAACAGACGGAGTTATCTGCCTCTGCATTCTTTGCTATTACTATACATACCTGCTTACAACAGCATATTTTCACACAATACAGGTGACTCCCGCTATAACGAAGTGCTCGGGACCGGCAGTTTTCTTTCGTTGTATCAAAATTTTGTTATAACCAAACAGTGAAAAGTATATAAAGATATATAGATAATAATTTTGGGACCTGAATTTCTGCTTCGTTGTAACAGGAATTTAGTTATAACCGTGTTCGTTATATTGGGAGTGCACTGTACTCCTTCTGACAGCCTTTGAATCATAACTAATCATTATTTTGTCAGAAAAACATATGTTGTTGTAGGCAGGAGTACCCAGTAATAGCATAGAATGTGAAGGCACATAAAGTTTGTCTATATGAGTTACAGGGAGTGGTAAATACCAAGTTGTGACCCCATTGCCTTATGGCATGATGCAGCAGCTGCCAGTGAACTCAGAAGGCAAAACGTGGCAGAAGTAGCCCTCTGGACACGGCTCCATCAGGCTGCAGGCATCCTCCTGGAGGGGGGTGCCACCAAAACACTTCTCATCTACAACAAGATCAGGTAAACAAAAATTGGAAAATACACAATTCAATGGTCTTGCCTAATTGTGAAATCGTTAGCCTGTAGGGCTTGCTGCTCTACAATCATTGTTCAATGAGAAATGACAGAATTTTCACTAGGTTGACCGTGAATGGAATATAAACCAATTAATTTACAAATTTATATGTGTTCTTTTTAAAAATGTCTTCACAGATTATTTGACTTCTTTATTTATTCTTGTCAAAACTGTATGGAAGAGAGGCATTAGGCGATTTTGATGTATCGTTTATCAAATGGTTGATTGGAAAGTCAGCAGTTTTCTGGGATTCTGTTGAAGTTCGCCAACAGTCTGTCAGTGTGCAACACACTGGGCTGCTGCACACGCCCCACATCCCCAAGTCTGCAGTTACCTGACAATTTTTAATGGAGTATTAGTCTCATTTTAATCTCATTTTAAATTTACCATCCTGCTTTTGATATAAAGTGATTTGCCTTAAATACTTGGGCTTGTATCAGTGTCTAACAACTTATTTGCAGAGTCTACTTAAAATACCATTTTTATTGTCACTTTTAAATGAAGAAATTTGATTTTTGTGTGTGTGTGTGTGTGGTAAAAAAAATTCATCTGCAACATATTCACCTACTGTCTACAGAAACATGGTCTACCATGTATTAACTGTATGGAAACTACAGAACCTTGGAGGGAATGGGTTAAAAGTTAAAACCTAGCTTCCAAGGTGGTAATGAGATTACACCAAAACCCTTACAGCAATTTAGTGGTTGGCTGTCCGTTCTCTGAGAACCAATGATCATCGTTCCATCCGGTTCACTACACCAACAGCGATCACCAGTGACATCACACTGCTCTGGCGAGTACATGCCATCACTGTCACAGATGGGGTTAGAGGTCAAAGGTCGATGGAGGTTGGCCTTGACCCGGTTTTCTTCTAGTTCTTGACTGCAGGGAGCTGGAAAGGATGAAATCATGAATGGAGAGTAAAGATAGAGATGATTATAAGTGAAATTACAAGCTTTTAATTGAATGATTTTTCATATGGTATAAATCAAAAGTACAAATTATAACATTCTGAGAAACCTCACAAGACCACTAATATGCCTATACCTTGCCATTTTTTAACCTTCCTCAACCAAACCATTAACTCTTAACGTGCCAAAGTCGCAAATCTGCACCAAATAATACACATTAAGTCCATAGAGGTTTAAATCCTCTGGCACGTTAAGAGTTAATAGTACTCTTTGTATCCAACTGCATTTGACTCCTAATATTGAATCATGGTCAAGAGAATAGACATACATGTATCACACACACAACAGCAGTATCTACTACATGAACAGTTGCGACATCACCCCCAACTCTCTCCCCTCCCCGCCCCCCCCCCCCCAATATCTAGGGGAGCCTCAGGCCACCTGAGCATCAGACTAGAGTTCTGCAATAATTGCTCTTACATGGAGTGAGGCCACAACCGACTTATCACTCCCCTCATCCACATCCCAGCATCTAGTTTACCCTTGTCCATCCTTGTCCTCTGCATTTTACTTTCGTAGTCCAAGCCCTTTTCCATATACTCTACAACAAATACACACTGTGTTTGTTTTCCTTATTCACATTGATCGCACAAATAATGTGTTAATATCTTCTATAGATAGTTCAATGCATAGATCTCTGCCTAGCATGTTAGCAGCGGATTTAAGTATCCATTAAAGTTAAATTCCAATGAGATGTGATACATTATCAACCCATCGGAGACGATTTGATTTCAATAACCACACATTCTCCATAGACCCCAGTCCGAGATATCTTGTTCTTAGTCTCCAAGGGGTTAAAGGGCAGTGACGTGATGGTGTAAAGGTGTCAGAGAATAAATCTCAAATACTCATATCATTGGAAAATACTTTAAACTTGATAATGAATCCCATTACTCTACTGATTCACTGACCGTCAACACACACAAGGTCACTCCCCACGGTCTCCCTCCGTCCATCTGCTTCCCCCGCCTCGTTCAGACACCAGCAAGCCCCATTCTGGTCGCACTGCTTGGGGGAGTAGGTACCGTAGCCGGTGCACCGGGGGTAGATGGTGGCTCCACTGCTGGTCTGCTGCACCGTCAATGGATCACAGCCCGGGACCGGCTCAGCTGTTGATATGAACCCAGGAAAATCATATCCACATTTTTATTGTTAGAAATCAGAAATAGAAATCCTCCGAAAATTCATTTTGCCCAATTAATCATGGGCCCGGCAGCCACCGAGCAGCGCCAGATCGACGTTGCTCTATCCCTTAAATCATTGAACGCCAAATAGGGTAGCAGCAACTCCCATCTTTTAATGTCTTTTGGTCTGATGGGAGATAACTGTTCGCATGTTGAAGGTGCAGGTTTGTGCCCAAAACAATACCCGTCAATCAGTGCTATAAGAACTAAAGCAGTTCAAGTACGTGCAGTCGTTGGGTATGCTTCAGCAGTCTGCACTCACACCCAATTTGATTTAAATTAGACGTACCCCGATCTGATCAGAAATCCTCAATTTACCATGGAAACAGGACCAAATAAGACATGTATAAGTCCTTGTGACCTTTGCATGACCCTGGACCTTTTCAACACTGAAATCTCATCACTTCATCGGTGCCCCATACTACATACTTGACCTAGATAACATTAAGTTAGACTGACATCAGACAAGCTGTCCTTGAATTACTGTGGTAACAAGCCAAAATCAGACATTTATGAGGCCTTGTGCTACATACTCAACCCAAGTTACAATAAATCTGATAGGCCTTTCTTGAGTTATCATGGTAATGCACCCACATCAGATCTGATCAGTTTAAGAATCACAACTCAGATATGTATGAAGCTTTGTGATCTTTGACCTTCCAACTTCAAAATCTAATCAGTTGTTGCCTCATACTACACACACTCTTGATCCAAGTTACTTGAACTCTAAAGAGCCTGAATTAGACATGGGTTAGGCCCTGTGACATTTGACCTTTCAACTCCAAAATCTAATCAGCTCATCTCCAACATGTAAATAGTAAAAATAGGGATAGAAACACTTCAACTCACCTACGAGAGACAACGGTTGATCTGTGGTGAGGGACTGATTATGTGGTGTCGGGGGGAGGCTGCAGTCCACAGGCTCTGTGTTCTCTTCATTGTAGAAGATGGCATTGCAACCCCCACAGAAGTTGGCATGGCACACGGCATTGGGGTGGGCTGGGCAGCTACTGCCATGGCAGGGGTTGCTAGCACACATTGCCACAGGTACGTCTTCAGGACACATATACAGAGCTGAAAAGCAGGGAAACAGGTGTTTTAGTTCTTGTTTTGATACAGAGATTTTTCATCGGTTGGGGGTAATCATGAAATGTAATGTGAGCTGCATAATCCTCCATGCTCAAAGTGTCTTTGATAAGGTCTAAAAATGAAGCCCTGAAGAAAAAAAAATGTACTTCAAAGTATCATTTAGTGGTTTAAAAGAGTGAAAAGCTAAAGTATTCAGTGTGACCTTCTCCTGACCTTGTCTATTTCCTCCCATAGACTACTGTGTTACAAGGTCTGACTAATTTATACTCAACCCCAGCACTAAATGTTTATTCATGCATACCATGCCAATGGCAGTATAACTTTCCAAATTTTTGTATGCTAGGATCTTTATTTGTCCATTTAAGTACTATTATGTAGATGATATCAAAGTTTGACAATTTTTTTAAATTGAAGTTTCACAATGTTAGCCTGTATCTTTAACCTTGACCCTTATGGCCACAGTGCCACCCTGCTAATCCCCATGGTGTCAGCCCCTAATCCACCCTGCTGCAGAGTTATTTGGTGACTGTACAATAGATATAGGCAAATTTATAAAATAGCTATATTATTTCAAGCATGGTAATTGGTCAAAACGCGTTACATGGCATTCAACTTTTTATGCGCACAGCACGGGAGTGCAGCTGGTGCGCAAAAAAAATGACATTGCACGCTCGTGATATTGCATCGCGATATCGTGCGAAAGCCGCCGGAAGGGAACACAAAATTTTGTTCACAGCTGGATAATTGTGACTAGATTTAGACGTAGTAGGCCTACTCAAGTTTGCAGCAAAATGTAAAATCTCATGGACATAGTAAGAAAACCTGTGGATCTAGTCTGCTGTTTGTTTTTATTTTTGTTTATCAAAACTCGTGTCGCTATTTTATAAAACAAATAACACACTTGCCCTGTTGTGCATCAATGTAAATGCAGTGCACACTCGGGTGTCTTTAGATGGTGCGCACTCGCCTAGCGGCTCGTGCGCTGAGGCGGCACCGATCTAAAGACACCTTGCGGCCAGCATGCATTTACACGAATGCACGCTGGCCCGTGTGTTATTTGTATATTATGTGTAAACATGACATTGGCAAGGCACCGAAAGCGTGATACCAGTACATGTACAATCGCAAGTCAACGTATTGTGATTACATACAACGGCAAGTCAGTGAATGCGTGATAACAATACAACAGCAGTGCAACACATATGAGCAAACAGGGACTTGGCGCACATCCTCAATACAGAATATATTATACAACACCTAGTAAGATTGTACGCTATCCGACTGGTCGACTGCGCTTCACACGGCATACGCTAACCACACCATTGCACTCGCGCGGTACGCGGAGTGCAGTTTTGGTACATTGCACTCTGCTGATGTCATCAACCATGTACTAATTCCCATAGACAAACTGGCTGCCGTAACATTGCACTCTCGTCGCTCAACAATGATTTGCGCAATTGTGTCAAGCACGCGCGCGTTCCAATGTATTAAGATCCGACACGCGCGTTTAATTTGTAGGAGCACAATAATACGCGCGCACATACAAAAATCTAAAGAAGGTGCAGTCATTGTTCGCGCCCTCAATGCCAGCAATAAACATACTGTTATGCTTTTTTTAAAGGTAAACCTTGCTGAGTAAAATCAAGTTTTTATAACATTCAGACCTTGAATCAAGCCCGTAAACGTCCGAGGTGTTGTATAAAACAAATAGTGAATGGTCTTTATTCATGCAATGGAACAAGATTTTGCATTCGGTCTGAAATATTGAGACGCTCTATTCAACTCGGCTTCGCCTCGTTGAATAGAGCGTCTCAATATTTCACCTCATGCTAAATCTTGTACCATTGCACTCGTGACCATTCACTATTTGTATACTATTTAAAGGATGATGCCCTTATTACTGACTGTGAAAGTGACTGTTGGTCAAGAAAGGTGAAAGAGTCTGTATGGATAAATAGGATTAATTCTATACTGAACAGGACTCTGGTTACACAATGTCACCTATCTTTGATCCAGTCAAATATGCATGACGGCAGACAGCAACCTGAAAATGTATGACAGATCGCTTGGTTGAGAAAGTCCACCAGGGCTGCCACTCAAAATTTTGATTTCCCCCACGCCGCATGCGTATTCTCCCCTACGGACAACACTTTTCCCCTACGCCTAATTAACCATATTTTCCCATACGAACCTATGTTTTCTCCTACAAAATCGACTTTTCCCTAAGAAGGTATGTTTGTCCCTAAAAAATAACCTTTGAAATGCAAAATATTGATCACAATTTCTTCGGCGGAGATGGGCAAAATGGGCGAATATAATCGGATTTCCTTGGAAAAATTATGAATATTTCTGAAAATTGTCAAAACCCCCTACATCCCCTACAAATCATCAAAACCCCCTACGTTTCCCCTACGGAAGGTCATTTTCCCCGTATCTCCTACAACCTACGCATGGCCAAATCCCCTACGGTAGGGGATTTCCCCTATGAGTGGCAGCCTTGAAGTCCACAGGAGTGGATGAAAGTTTACCTATAGAATTTAAGGTACGTAGCAGTTTGAGCTACAATGTAAAATTTTGTTTTCTTCCACACTGATTCAATTTATTATTTAATTTCACTGATGTATCATATGCACGCACAGAACATAAACAAAACATGAGCACATTTTTACTAATTTGCACTTGTTTCATGTCACGCGAAATGCACAATAAAAAATTCCACAATTCAAAACACTTGACGTGTACAGTTTGAAGAGGAACATGAACTTACAATCTTGACAGTAGACCAGCGATGGGCAGCAGGTGTCGTACTGTCGTATGATGGAACATCCTTCAGGCACCGGTCGGCGTGGACTCTCACACTCCTCCCAGGCGCACGAGATGGTCCCTGGACCAGTGCACTCACAGTGGGTGCAGGTGTCCTTAGTCCAGGTCTCAAACAGGCGCCGCAGCTGACGGTTCTCATCAAGGCAGGCTGGGGGATGGAATCGATTGATTGGATTAAAGGTTAGTGACATGATTGGGAACACTTGAAAATGCCTCAAGAACCAAGTGAGTTGAAATATATACCAACTATACACTAGCAGGAGTGGATCTCCCACCTGGGAGGATTTTGTCTGTAATTTATTTACTTAAGGAGAATCAAGCATAAACATAGGAGTATCTTAATTTTATCTGGGGACGATGAAAATAAGCCCCATAGAGAGCCACACAGCAGGTTTCCGTGCTTCGGGTGATATTGACATTGTTTACTTTAGAATGAATTAACGTGATTTCACAGGGGAATCCTTGCATAGTTTATTTGACTCTAGAGTAGTTTCTGCCCAAGTTGAGGACTACCCCTAATCATGTCATTCACCTTTAAATGGCTAGTTGACTGAATGAATGAATCGTTGACTGATTGATTAGAGCAATAGGCAATAAATTATTGAATGACTCATTGACTGATTGATTGATTGACTGACTGACTGACTGACCATTGATTGATTGATTGATCGATTGATTGAGTGACTAGTTGGTTGGTTGATCAATTGATTGATTGGTTGATTATTTGATTGATTGACTGATTGATTGACTGGTTATTGATTGGATTGATCAGTTGATTGAGAAGTGAAGGAGAAACTACCAAATATTCTTACAGAATAATTATTGCGCAAACACTGAAGACATCAAAGAATGAATACAAAAATATATTATGAACACATATGGTATTCAATTTTAATAAGATGTTAGGATGGGATGTTGATATCTCATCAAATTTTGTATTGGGAATAACTATTTCGCAAAATTTCGCAAACACTTAATATATTTAAGAATGAATAGAAAATATATAATATACATGCATTATACTAAATTTTAATGGAATGTTGTGCGGAAACTGTAAAAATTGCGATTCAAACGGGTATGCATAATCCAATTTTTTGTCTCAATCTTCAAAAATTAATATCTAGTTGAAATGAAAACAAGCTAAAATGTTCCCTGACACATGCTCTACAACTGCACATCCACTTCTTGGGATATAAATTTATTTCTCATCTTCTGCGCATCCAATTTTAGATTTGTCAAAACTCCCTCTTCCCATGTGCCTTGCTAACTTCCGGTGACCATCTTTATATCAAAGGAGGAGAGCGCGTGAAATATGTTATACACCATTGACATACACAGGTGCATGAATTAATTAACGACCGATGCATGTCCATGTCTAGTAGGTCCATGCCATAAGTGATTAGATTTCTGATATGGTAGCCTACATACTTTTTTCAAAATAATTCTTTTTAATTTATGGATGTTTTCCCTTCTGAAACCTAGTGCAGAGTTATTTTTCTCACCTAACTTCTTATGAATAAATTTTCAATACAAAAAATGCAAATTGCATACATTAGTTGTTGAAATGTCTGGCAAGCCTCCAGCAAGCTGTCAGGTTGTTAAGTACAACCTTTGTCAAAACAGTATGCAAAGAATTTGTATTAATATTAAACAGTTTATGGGCAAAGCTACATATGCCCTAGTCTGGCTTCCAGACATTTAGATAAACCTGTTTTTCGTATTTATTGAGCTATGACCTTTGACCTACACACTCCAAAATCGAACTTGGGCTGTATTTTGATCATGTACCTTCATCCCAAATCTCATCAAAATCTGTCAAATATTAGTAAAGTTATCGAACGGAAACCAGTTTTCGCATTTAATAAGCTATGACCTTTGACCTTTAAGCTACAACCTCCAAAATCGGACTTGGGCTGTATTTTGATATCATGTACCTCCATACCAAATCTCATGAAATCCATCAAACATTACTAAAGTTATTGAACGGAAACCATGCAGTGTTTCGGACGGATGGACGGACGGATGGACGGCGGCGTTTCTATATCCCCTCCCGACTTCGTCGGGTGAGGGGATAATAAAATTGACTATTACCAAAGCATATTAATAATCATGAAGATATGGACTATTCCAACAAACCTATAGGGTACTCATCGGTGGACTCTGACTGGTTGTATGGTAGGGATGACACGTTGCAGCGCACTGGGTGTGTGTTTTCCTCATTGTAGAATACCGCAAAGCAGCCTCCACAGAAATTAGCGTGGCACACGGCGGTGGGATAACCAGGGCAGCTCTTCCGACGGCAGGGGTGCTCGTGGCATAACGCCACGTTTGAACCCTGAGGACACATATCTAGAGCTACAAAAGACAGGATTTAATATCTAAATTTATATCCCTCATCGTAAGTTTCTTGAATTCTGGTTGGTCAAAAGTATGTCACATGATGATGACGTAGTAGTCGGAGAGTACAATAGTAAAGTACTATTGTACTTTCGACAGCGGGATCGCGATTTGAGCTTAATTCAAAAGCCGAATGAATCGTGTGTACAAACACATGTACCGTACGCTATTTTTTTCCGTGCGTGTGAAAGACATTATAGCGTGCTACGCCTGTACGGAGTTTGGCAAAGTTTAAGATTAACACTGGGTTAAGTTCATCAAATTTGAGTTAGGATTATAGTTGAAATAAGAATGAGGATTAAATTAGTGTTTTATAGGTTTATGAAATTGGTACTCGGCTAACTGGAGTATACGTAAATGGAATTGTATCCCTATCCGTACCGCAAGTAAAAACATCGCGCACCTGTATGCCATGCGACACACACTTACTCGTAGGGGTTAACGTAAGTACATTTCATTTTCCTTTTTTTTTTCTTTGTGTAATTTCCCTGTTAATTCGATGACGGATATAAAACAAATATATCCTATCCTGAGAGTCTCTGTTTGAAACTCTGACGCCCTCGGTTACGTTGACTGTTAACTATTTTCCCTCGGGTCTACATAGCCTCGGGCCCGTCATAGTTTCAACCAGAGACTCTCGTATAAGTATATATTTGTATAATATTTGTGCAAATTCTTCAGATTTCTTTATATTATTTCTTCACATTGTTTACATCACATTTCACCTCTCTGAATAATCTCTCTCATTTCATTTGATAGTAAACTTGTCCACCTTACACTATTAAACATAACAATGTCAGAAATGTGAGCCTTGGTAATTGCTTCTACATGTATGTTTATCGTGTCAATGCCGGCAACCAGGGATAGCCTGGTGGTATTGCGCAGCCTGGAAAGCTGTAGATGGCAGGCTCGAGTCCCACTGGTTCATTTTTTCTGACATGTTTGTTAAAGATTATAGATCAGTAGTTGCAATCTTAAAATACAGAGAGCAACATGAAAAATCTATTTATACATCTCAATGAGCCAACTAATCGAGTAATACAGGTCCGTGTTGGAAACGTGAATTAAGGGGGGGGGGAAATCATACTTCTTTGGAAAGTTACGGAAACAATTCCAAAACAATCCAGTTTCTGGCTAACATGCTTGGATCTTAGCCCAGCAACCAAAGAGTTAACTGTGTTGAAATAAATAAAACAACACGACCAACTCACAGTCAAAACAGTGGATGAGAGCCGGGCAGCAGTTGTCGTACTGCTTCATGATGGAGCAGCCCTCGGGCACCGGGGGGCGTGGGGTATCACACTCCTGCCAACCGCAGGAGATGATGCCAGGAGCGGTACACTCACAGTGGATACAGGTGTCGCCACTCCTCCACGTCTCACCAACACC